>CM076582.1:1062776760-1063023523 GCA_034641835.2 Pinus albicaulis
ATTCATCAAAATTCAACACATATCTGATAACAATATTCATATCAATTAAATTTTTATTAGTGCATTTGAATATTATGTTTGGATTAATTTTTTATATCATATCATAATTATTGTGAATTTTTTAAATTCATTATTCATCAAAAGTAGACACATATTTTATAACAGTATTCATATCAATTCAATTTTTATTAGTGCATTTGAATGTGATGTTTGGATTAATTTTTTATATCATATCATGAGATTTCACATCTCTTCATTATAATATTTAATCATCCATATATATAATCAATGGTGTTACATTTCACAACGACAATGGAGAACAAAATAGAATAAATTAAAACATATTTTGTTTTATATATATGAATAAGACAGTCTTTGTCATACAAAATGAGATAGTTATTGGTATCCCTATGTCTTTCATTTAGGACACTATGTCCATTACATTAAACAATATGTGTGATTTCAAAGACAAATATTTCAAAAAATACAACACCTTGCTTTGATATCCAAATATATTGATCATCATTCTTCGCTTGAATTGTTGTCACTGCTCGAGTTACTTCCATGACTTGGGTTATTTTGAGGAATGTTTCATTCACGACATTGATTGTTTTCTTCTTCTTCACCTTCCATCTACAAACATAAAAATAAACTGTAACGAGTGTATATTCATTGGTGAGAATAATGAAAATCTAAATATCAAATAATATACATAAATGTAAATCGAAAAGAAATGATGTACCATAGAAAGAATTGACTCATGAGCTATACACATTCTTTCAAAACTAAATTTCATGCCATCTTTCAACATTTCATTTGTTGGCGTAGTTTGATACTTTGTTTTCTACAAGTTTTATACCCCATAACAAATCATATATTTAGTATAAAATACTTTTTTGTTCTATTAATTATAGATGGATTTAAGTAAAATAAGATCGATAAATGCTTACAAATTCCACAATTAATTTCTGATATGCCAACATATAATGACAACACATATTTGATCCAATGTCAATCAATTCATCTAATGGTTTTTCTTTGTATGTTATCATCTGTTTGAAGAAATTCAATGAATATTGTTGTAAAACAACTTAAAATATACAAAAATGAAATCTAGTAAGTTGTTATAAGGAAGTAACAATTACTCACAAACTTAGATATCAACCTTTTTCTTCCTTGTCGTCCTATTTTATGTGCTGAATGGGTTCCATTTTCTTTTACTTTCTGTAAGAAAATACTTGAAAATTAATATTTAATGCTAAATTGTTTATTTATTGTACCTAATCAAAAAATTCAATGATTACATATTACATTTGAAGCACGTTGTTGTTGAGATGGCTCCTCGTGCGATGCAATTATGTCCATTTCTTTGACCATCCCCTTGTACACTTTTTTTGACATTCCTATTGGCATGTTTCTGATATTAGCTCGTTCATCCTTTAAGATTTTCATAAGCTTCCTGAAAATGTAACATGACAATAAACTATTTAATTTTTATATTGATATATGAAAATTAAATATAACAAAAGTGATATTTATAAATGATTTGTTTCTAGTAATATATACATATAATTCTAGAAAAACATTTCAAGGAATATTATTTTTTCATTCCTTCTTTTTTGTTGTTGTACGTTTTTTCTATTAAAATTTTGACATGTCTCATTGACCAATTCTCTGGAAACTCATCCTGTAGTTTAGATAAAATTTGGTTCTTGGATTCATTGGATTTATTTTTTTATTGTAAGTGGAAAGAACGTCTATACATTCCTTCCACTAGATCCCTCAATGTTTTGTAAAAGTTTTTCCCCCTTTCATTAACCTCCAGCACCACTCCAGATGAGTTAAGGAGCAATTCATTTTCATTTGCATGTTTTATTTTTTTCTTTTCTTAGAACAACATTCCTTTCCTGAGTTGTTGGTCCCAGTAGAACATTAAACATATGAAAATTAATAGATTGTTCGAAACATGTTATCTAATATTTTTAAGTATATTATTAAATAATATTAAAAAAAAAAAACTAATATTAGATCGATAGTATTTTTTCATTCACCCGATTCATCCTTTTGCAATTTTTCCATCAATATTTTACACTCTTCTAATCCTAGATCAGAAATAATCTTATCAAGCTTCATCATTTTATAGCTCTGCATGATACACAGTAAACACAACATATTAGTTAAACTTACATATAGCTCAAAAATAATAAATTTTGTAAAGAATTTACAAAGAACTTGCCTTTTTTTTTTTTCTTGATGTGCTATCATTATTTTTGTTACTTGATCTCTTGTTAGTGATTTATTTAACAATATGAAACCTGTATCATAACATTCATTAATATATTTTATAAATAAATCATAAACTTTTTAGGTAAAAAAAATAATAATCAAGAAAATGGTGTGTCTTTAATGACGTACACACTGTCGTCGGTGCGGCGTGTTCTTATAAATGCACCACCAAAATAGTAGAAACACCGTATGGTGCTCTCTGTCAACAAAGAGAATTGGTGCATTATATGTTAACCAACACACCGATTAACACGGACAAAGTTATACAAATCCTCTAGTGTTAGTTTTTTTTATATGATGTCGTGGAGGGGGCGATGCGACATATTCTTATAAATGCGCTGCGAAAACAGGGGACCATTGTATGGTGCTCTTGGTCAACAAGGAGACCCGGTGCATTATAAGTTAAACGGTGCACCGTTTAACACAAACATAAAATATTTTGTTTTTTGTCAAACAGTAGGTGCGCGGTGCGCTATAATGAAATAGCGCACTGGTGCTCTATTTTACATGTGGCGCAGGGATTAAAAAAAAATTGTGTTAAATTTTTTTTTTATCAAACAGTACATGCGTGGTGTGTTGTGATAAAACAATGCAATGATGCACTAATTTACACAAGGTGCACCGATTTAAATATATATAAATATATATAAATATATATATATATATATATATATATTTTTTTTTTTAAATTCAAGCAAGGGCCGACATGGATTGGGATCTGACTATGCAAGTCGTCTCTTGGGTTAGATGTCATAGTTCTATATATAGCAACACAAACCCTATAAATCTAAAATGAAGAGCCATAATTCTGAAGTCACTGAAATGGAAAGAAGTAAGGGCAGAAACAAAAAGAATCAAGTGTTTAGCATAAGAATGGATTTTTTTTCTCTTATTTTCTAAAAATGAACAATAAATTTAAATTTTTTACTTATTGCATAAAAAATACTGCAGAAAATGTAAAAAAATAATAAAATTTAATCACCAGATGGTTTAAAATTCTATGCTATAAGGTTTGAATCACTAGAGGTTCGGAATTTTGGTTGTCTGAATAGTTGTGTTCGAAATTATTTCGCTTCTCCATAGTGCTCTGGTGCTCTCTTGCTCCTGGTATGTCTTGTGCAAATCTCTCCTTGAATTGTTTTCCAAAAATAATAAAATAATGAATTTTTTCTACTATTTAAAGAATTGTTTTATGAAATTAGATTTTCAAAAATAATTTTCCGCCCATTTTTCAATTTAGAACTTTTTTTTCACTTAAAAAAATGAAGTTGCATTTTTTTATTTGTGCCTATTCGGGACTAGTGCGTCAATTATTAACACCGCACCGGTGCACAGTAACTAAAACACACCGGTGTGATTATCTATATATTAGCAGCCATAAAAATAAGTCCATTTTTAAGGAACCAAAATTACTTTTAGGTGTGTGCACCAAAATTTATTGTTGGTTTTTCTTAAAGGCATGGAGAAAATATTATAATTATATTGAACGGACAATTATTTAAAATCTAGCTCGTTCCATAATATTTCTCAAACTTCATCATAGAGTTCTCCCTATCCATCTCGAGAGGTAATATTTACTTCATATTGTATTTATATTTTCATTATCTAATTGAATATATATATTTTTATCCATGTCAATCAGCTTAATAAAATTTATAACGTATACAAATTTGCAGGTTCATGTAGATTCAGAATCAAGTTCAGATGCAGAAAATATTCAAGCAGTTCCAAAATGTCAGAAGCTCTTATCAAGAGCAGCATGCCGCAAGGCGCATTTAGTAGATGAAAATGGACATCTGCTTCACCCTTCCAATTGTAACAATATTGCATCTTCTAGCTACAATATTGGGACAATGATGGTAATTATAATTGTTTGGTATATTATTTCAACTTCAAACCAATTAATCATGCATTGTCGATGTGCTTACTAATTGATATCATATATTTTGTACTAATCATGTAAAAAATATTTTTTGAAATTATTAGGATTCTATTGATGATGAGCGAGCTACCTACCATCTTCTGTTGCACCCCACGACAATGTCAAATCAAGAGAAGGTTGAATTAAGAGAAAAAATCAGATAGGAACGATACCAAGAATGGTTGAATCAACCACCTATTCAATTCCCGCTACGTCAAGATTCACCAATTAGGAATGACTACATCAATAGTAGTTCTTCAAAATCTGGCAATGGAGGCAATCAAATAGAGGTTGTTATGGATGATTAATTAAGGGATATGATTTCCATGGATACAATGTTGTTAGATGCATTCTAGAATGATGATCAGTTAGGGGATGATGCTCATATTATTGACACCTTTTTTGAAAACCTTAAATTTTCTTCCACCACATCTCTCTTTGGACTTGGAAATCAGTCAAAGTATACCCAGTTGGGGAAAAATGTGTTACTGTATGACTTGAAAGCAAATTTTGGCTTGCTGAATGCATGTTTCTCGGAAATTTTGAGGTAATTTACCAGAAAGTCTCCCTTATATTTCGATAAATATAATCACACAATGAACATTACAAATGGTCAATTTTATGAACATTAAGAATTATATCATAATTAATGTACATTTAATATTATCCATGATCACCAAATACAAGTTATTCAAAGCGAAGGTTCTTATAGGTGATAATGTCTTTCTCGGTAGTTGCGAAGAGGCAAATAAATTATTGAAAATGTTGGGTGTTGAGTACATATCATATCATGCATGTCCAAATGTTTTTATTCTATATAGAGGAGAATATGCAAACGAAGACATATGTATGAAATGTGGGCATGACATGTATGATAAATAAAAAAATAAGGGTAAATCACATGGTCCTCCTTTTAAGATAATGAGGCACATGCCTATAATCCCAAGGATTCAAAGGTTCTTTCATTGCAATGAATTAGCTATGTTGTAGGGACGGCATGCCTCACACAGAAGTGAGTTGGGAGTTATGTGAATCCGAACATATTCAATAGCCATGAATCATATAGAGGATACATGGCTCAAAAAATTTAAGGATGAAGTAAGAAGTCTACGACTCAGCATAGCCATGGATGGTGTCAACCCATATTCCCTCCAAAACACCAACTATTCTATTTGGCATGTAGTAGTGATCAATAAAAATATCCCGCCATGGTTGTCCTTGAAGAATGAACATATTATGTTGGCTTTCATAGTCCCTGGTAGAAGAGAAGTGACAATATGGATGTCTATTTACAACATTGGTATATGAATTGAAGGAATTATGGATGGGATAAATGTATACGATGTATCAAGACCCATCACAACAGAGAGGAGTTTTACGTTGTATGGCATATGTGCTTACATGACACATGATTATCCAAGCTTATGATTTTTCTCTGGTAAATTACATGTTTATTGATTTGTTTATATATGTAACAATATTATTTTTTCATATTAGTTATTTAATTCGTCGTAATTGTTCTGATCTTCATGATATTATTTAATGTGCCATGCATATATATTGTATACAATAATCTCATAGGTATTGTAACAAAAGGGTATTTTGGACGTAAACGTTCTACACCTTCTCTGAAGTCTAAATGGTCCAAAGACCTATGAAATCCAATGTATGATTGCTCCAGGGTATTCCTCCCAGAAGAACACCCTTACAGAAGAGCAACATCCACTTCCAATGGTACACGAGATAACAGTAGTGAGAGGTACCTCACCTCCTCTGTACCAATTGAAGAAATACATAAGTGACCACTCGAGACCTAAAAATCTACAGGAGATAGTATATCGGTGCAAATGTATCTCTAGGAGTACACAAACTGACTCCCTATTGCATAGTCGTTGGGGACCTCTAGGAATGAGGGAAAATCTTGCCCTCTCCTAGATAGGGCAGTAATAAAATACATGTCCTCCTCAGTGGGCATGTATCACTGGTTAGGACCAACCTAGAAAGCCTATCGGTGGGCATTCTACCTAAAGAGAAGATGTCGCAATAACCCATTATGGCCCTTCAAGGATGTAGCCACCTCATAGAACTTGAGGAGGCCTACCTCCCTCAGGAGAAACTGGGTTGTTGTTGTAATAGGGTGAGGGTACATAAGTCTCTTCCTCTCTCGTGCCTCCCACAGATAAACCATGCTATACTAGTCTGGCATATGTTCCCGTTGTTCCCTCTCTTCTCTCCTTTGTTGTTTTTGAATGATTCACATATTAAATACATTTTTTTTATTAAATGAGACATGTATATATATATATATATATATATATATATTTATTTATTTATTTTGAAAAAAAAAATAGTCGGTGCACCAAAAGAAACATTCATGCACTGGTACCAGTGCATCTGTTTTTATCACGCACCATTCGTTGTGCACCTGGAAATTTTCAGCGCATTACACAACATGATATGTACTTTCTCCTACTGTGCGTTGATGAAACTATCGATCCCAGGGCAGATAATTACGTCAATGCACCGCCAAACAATAGTTAATGGTCAATGGTGTGGTCATTTAACTGATCGCACCGTTGACGATGTACAAGTTTGGGAGGGTGGTGCACTGACCAAACTACTCGCCCCAGGGCAAATAGTTTCGTCATCACACCACCCTCCTCGCATCATTACATGGTCAATGGTACGGTGGTTTAACTGACAACACCATTGAATATGTACCAGTATAAGGAGGGTGATGCGTTGACTAAACTATGTGCGCTGGGGCATATAGTTTATTCAGCGCACCGCTGTCATGACATCAGTAGATGGTCAACAGTGCGGTCGTTTACATGACTGCACCATTGACTATGTACCAGTGTCCAGAGGGTAGTGTGCTGACCAAAATATCTGCCCTGGGGCAGATAGTTTTGCCAGTTCGCTGCCCTCACGAACTTGGACATGGTCAACGGTGCGGTCGGTTAACCGACCACACCCCATTTATATATTTAAAATAAATCATGGTGTGTTGTTTCGGTACTGCATGAGAAATGATGTAGTTTCCATTAGCACCGGTCGTGGTGCGACCTGTAAATTTACAGGCAGTACCGCGAACCGGATTGAGCCAAACGACGCAACGATTTTTAAAAAAAGGGTAAATTTTAAGTTTTTTTAGAAAAACAATATGCTAAAAAGTTTAATTATGGAGAAAAAAGTAAAATACCTATACATTTGGGCATCAAGAAGACATATTTGATGAATAATTTACAAAACTAAATTTGTCCACAGTTTTCCAAAATTCGAAATCGAGATGGTGGACAATCGACGATAGTAATGCATGTAATGGGAGCATCGATGGCAGGGCGCCTCACACAAGGGAAATTTGCATCGATGCTTTAGAGCTCTGGAGCACTAAAGAAGTGAAAATTCGGATTTTTTGGCCATAATTTTTTTTTTTATTTCACCCTGTTCCAGTGCGCAGGTTTTTGAGGCGTACTAGGCGATTTCTTCCAAGCGCACCAAGGCTGATTTAGTTTAGCGTTGGTTTTTATGACCCACTGGGCCTGAATTTGTGTAGCGCACTAGTATGCTACAATAATTAGACGCACTGGGAGCGTTTGTATGGAGAGAATGATGTCTGAGTGTGCCAATTTGTAGTACGCATCTGTATTTTTCTAATTGAATGCATCGGTGCACTATAGGATAAGAAACACACCAGACAAAAAAAATCCACAAAAACCTCCACCCACCAACCTCCTCTAGAAACTTCCGCTACAAACAGATATATTTGATATTTTTATAATGGGTTCCTAAAAGACATCCGCTAGAGGGTATTTTCCTTGTAGTGAATTGAAATAGTGAAATTTTACTATGGTGGTGAGGAATCATTTTTTTCAATTGAGCATAATATGCCTATATGATTTAATGTAGAAAGAAAGAATACAAAGTGATATTTTTAAAAGGTGTATTGACATACTCTCTTTTGGCTATTCATCTCCAATTGTGTTGAATTTTAGAAATGGGTTTCAAGTGCAAAACATTTTTTCTTTAACGAGTCTACATAAATCAGTCTCCAAATTAATTGAAAATGTCCTAGTGCACTCTAGGTTGTTCTATCACTAGCCTTACATGGGATGTTTGTATTCAGGTCATTCAGGTTATTATTTTTGGAATTTATTATATGATGGAAAACTATATGGGGCCTTGTACAAGGGTAAATTACACTTGGGTATTTTTAGGGCCTAAATCTACCTCAGGTTGAGAAAGGGAAAATCTAGGGTAACATCAAACCACGCTTAACCTGGTAGCTAGCCCTACCAAGTTGGGAGAGGGCTCTCTCCTTGTCAATCTTAGCAAAAAATGATCAATGAGGCTTGACATGACTTGATGTGAAGACTGATTTTAGGCTAGGTATGTGTGCAAAAGAGTTTGATTGAATTTGATGATGTTTTGTTGGCTCAAATGTGAAAGGCAGATTTGGGCTTGGGGAATGAGGCTCAGTTTTGCAGAGATCTCCATGGGGCAAGGTTGGCAAGTGATTTGGTACTTAAAATTGAGTGAGATGGAGAGGTTTTAGATAGATGAGGAGTTGAAAAGGGAATAAAAAACTCAGGGATCCTTTTCAAACAGCTGAAAACATAGATAACTAAGCAAACCCAAGGTAAAGCACTGCACTTTCGATGGATTCTACCTTTATCCTTGTTTGAGTTAGCTAAGATGAAGCACAGAGAGATGATGGAATACATAAAACACATGTAGACATAAAATTATAGAAGAAAACACAATACCAAAGCAAGATGCCACATGAATCCCATAAAGTGCTGCAAACCACTGGTCTATTCCTTAGCCAAACTGCTGAAATGAGTATACAATAAGCTCCAAGATTTCACAAAAATCCAACCTTATGCAAAATTCCCACTCCTACACTATGAAATTCATAAAATATATAATTTTTTTCATCCTTACTAAGGGAATTGAGGTCAACCATTTTCTTCAAAATAGAATCAGTTAGAATAAATTTGGGCCGAATTTCGGAAAATAGGTGTTGAAGATGAACTCGTATCTCCAAAACCATAGCCCCTGTTACAACACTGAAAGAGGTTTTTTTATATAAGGTCATTTTGGAGAAAAACCTCTCTCATATTTTGGAAATTAATTTCCAATTGCTCGCAATATGTTCCACAAAAGCATCTCTAAAACAGAAAATCATTAAAAATTTAAATTTGTAAAAATGAGCTGTAAAGATCTAGTCACATATCCAAATTCGTGACACCTGTGAATAAAATGAAAGAGGTTTTTGTTTTATGGCTTATGGTTAACAAAAACCTCCTTTATTTTTTCAAAATTACTTTCCATCTGTTGTGAAATGGCCCCACACTAAAATGACTAAAACAGTAAAAAATATGAAAAATTTTCTTTTTTTAATGTAGGCTCCAAATATCACTATATATCTCCCACATAGTAGCACCTATGCATAAACTGAAGGATTTTTTTCTTATTTGGTATGTTATGAAAAAAACCTCTTTCACTTTTGAAAAATTCCTTACCATTATTTCACAAACTGATTTTTTACTAAACTTGTCATTGTGTGCAGCAACTGACCTCAAAACATGCATAACCAAGAATCACTCATTCATTTCGATCATATCTTCTAATCCAGAAGCCAGTTACAGGAGTGTGATATACCGTTGGAAATATTTTTCTCAGCTTCTTCTGATGGACACACTTGTGACATATTTTGTGCTAAACATCATGTGCAAAACATATAACAAAACCAGACATAGTAAGAGCTCATGTTGATCTCTGGTGATAGGCTGCGAAGACTGGAAATAATAGCTATTATGGACAATTGAGTCCTTAATTATTTTTTGTACTTTTCATTTCACTCCAGGTCTTTAACATTTATTATTGTTTTATAGGATGAGAATTTATTTCTGGTAGATTTAAAGGGTGATGACACTTAGTTTTCTAATCTATTGCTTGTATTGAGATATATGTGTTTGATAGGAAGAGAAATATGTGCTCTAGTCCAAGAGGTGTTTTAATATCAATGGTTTATGATGTTTTGCAAATTTGGCTTGAAAAATTAAGTACTTCTAATGGATTCTAGAATATTTAAGGATATTTGAATGGAAAATGATATTTAAATTCTAGTTCATTTTTGTATGAAAGAAAAATGCAAGTGTTTGTTTATGAGTTTGAAAAGAAAAAATCCATAGAAAAGTGCTTATTGCACTACGAATGCCATATCATCTCCATGTGTAGTTTACAAAGAGGAAAATTAAGCAACTTTCATGCCACTTTTCACTCACTTTTATAAAAAAAATATTTATCAACTCTTTTGAAAGTTGAAAACATAAATAGAGGTAAAAATAAAAAATATGTGAATCACCACCAACAACCCTGTTAGTTACATATTGAATGATACAAAGATATATTTAATTCTTTGAGAACACAAGTTTCAAAATTGCATCATATCACGAAAACAAGTATCCATGTCTAAAGAAAAATAAACAACACAATGCTATAGATAAAAAAATAGGTTAGTCCTAACCAAATATTTCCAATTTATTGTGTTGAGAAACTTATATTTTCTATAATAGCATGGACTTTAGAAGAAATTGAGTAAAGTTTTATTGTATTTACAATATTTTACAATATGTGGATATAATTAGAAGCATTTTTTTATAGTGCAGTTCATATTTTTGAAAAATATGCTTCCACGGTTTTATTTATAGTGATAATTTTCGATCAACATTTAGAGTCCAAATCAAGGCCTATTATAAGGATCTAAATTGTTGAGAAGAGGAGAGGAAGAAAGTATTAAATTATAAAAAGGAAATGAGTAAATTTTCTTTCGTTATTTCATTTTTATTATTTCTTCTTTTCTCCCTCTCCTTCTTCTCTCAACAATTTACATCTTCTGGACTCGAAACATCGATTGAAAATGATCATGGTGGACAAAAATCTTAAATAAAACTATTCAACTTCTAAACACCACAGGAAAGTTGCAAACAAGGATCATCTCATATCATTTTTAGAG
Organism: Pinus albicaulis; assembly: GCA_034641835.2. Lineage (NCBI taxonomy): Eukaryota > Viridiplantae > Streptophyta > Pinopsida > Pinales > Pinaceae > Pinus > Pinus albicaulis. The sequence continues at coordinate 1,062,787,989 of CM076582.1, forward strand.
ATATTCATTGTCATTGAAGGGTGCATTTTCTGCAATCATAAAGTATGCGAAGTTGTATGAAATATTATTGACCATGTTGAAATGTTTTCACTAGTAGTTTACATGAGGTTTCCTTGTTTGTTGAATTTGAGATTAATATAAAAAGAATATGACCATCTCAATTTAGGGGCACAAAACTGATGATTGTAGGCAAGAAAAGGAAAAATAATGTCCACACAAACCATTATAAAATAATTATATATATATATATATATATATATATATATATATATATATATATATATATTCTTGTTTGCAAAAATGACATGCCAACCATAAAAATGTAAAACCAAGATGGGCTAGATTTAATGAAGTGAGCCTTATTAATTAACCTTCTTACAAGTGGGTTTTACACTTCTGAGAGTTAAAAATACATGGGAAAGATCATAGGGGAGAAAAGTGTTGAACTAATAAAAAAGGTCTAAACTATCATTGATATTTGAATTATGAAGACTTGATAGTTGTTCTCAAAGTTATTCGTATGTTTAATAAATCAAGCCATCTGATTAGTGATAATAATCCTTGAAATGTGGATGAATTTTTTTATGTCCTATGAGTTTTTATTTCTTTTGTATTTGGTGAAAATGGTTTTTGTTTTTTGACATGGGATAATTTTATGTTCATTTTAGACACATTTCATGTTGTTGTTTATTTCATTGATTTCCTAAAATTTAAATTAGGTCAATGAAGTAGCTAGTGACAAAGTACTAGAGGTGGATCAAAAAAATATAATGGCATATGGAATCCATTCTATATGGACTACAATGAAATCATTCAAACAATTCTAGATTTTTGGCTTACTGTCGTATGCATTTCTATAGTTGTTGAGAAATTTTGTTCTAGTTACTTTTGTAGTTTATGGTTGTGTAGCATTGATTATATTTAGTATGAAATTTGACACATTGTTATTTGAAAAATCATGTATGTTTGGCTTTTAATTTTGGATTTAACTACAACTTCTAAGCCACCATGCATTGCTAGACCTCTTGACCTAACAAGATCAAAATGTGTCTTTAGTCATATATTCTATTATAATTTTACAACTCGGATATGTGCATTTCTTTTTTTGGTATTTGAATGAAATATATCAAAGTACCACCATGCATTTTTCGACCTCTTGACTTAACAAGATCAAAATGTGTGTTTAGTCATATATTTTGTTATACTTTTACAACTGGGATATGTGCATTTATTTTTTTGGTATTTGAATGAAATATATCAAATTAGTAATATTGTTGAGGATCATGAATGTATCCATATACTTCAATAGTATTTTTTCTTTAAATACGTGTAGGTATGTCATTATAATTTTAGAAGATGATCTTACATTTGAAAATTTATTGAAAAAATCTTTTGATTCTATACAGGTTTTCAAGTATTTACAATCTCTTGATGATTTCAAAGATGTCAAGTTGGGATATTTCATTACATTTGTAAGTATCAAATGCTTTTATTTTAGAAACCAATCCCGATATGATGCTTCATATGCTTGAGTGTCATTTATTGATTAAGAATTGAAGGATGGTTTCCAATAGGGGAGGGCGTTGTTTTAAATTTTGGACATGTATCTTCAAAATTTTCAAGTATTTTTTGGGTTCTCTTTCACTGATATATAGAACTTGTTTTGATTATATGCAGAAATTTTGTCCTAATCCTTATTTGAAGAGACAAAGATGGTTAAAGTGTTTTCATTATGTGACTATGGAAGCACAAAAATAGTGGGAAGTACTGTAAAGTGGAAATATGGAATGGTAAAATTGTTCTCCATTTTTCACCAACTATTGTGTTCAAGATTTGATACGTGTTTTGCATTGGTCAACATAGTTTGTATATGTAAGTTTTCTTGTTTTTGCATTGACATTGGCAACCGATTATAACATTGGTTTGCTACGGGATGTTACCAACGTGATGAGTCCAGAGAAGGAGGGAAACAAGTGACCTTATCAAGAATAAAGTTTTATTGGTTTTAAACCTTGTGAAATTTCATTATTCCAAGGAACTTGCCATTTTTCTCTTGAATTAGTCAATAACTTGTATTTTGATCTATTTATTTATACAAAAATATTTTCGTGAAAAGTTTAAGATTCCATTTTTTTTTTGAACCTTTCTATGATAATATGCATTTTCTTCACTTGGTTTAGTGGAAACCACAAGGATACTCCATATAGAATACACGATGAGGCTTGTATAAAAGTACCTTAAAAGTATGTTGAAACATGATTCTTTACAAAATATTGTTTGATTCATGATGTTAGATGGTGTTTTCTTAGATGAAATCAATAGAGGAACATGTTTAGATGTCAGGGATTTTAGGTGCCACTGTTAATCTATGATTATATGTATTATTGTTTTTATAAAATTTGTTTCTCTATTATAAAGTGAGTTGACTTTCCCTTTATTAAGGAGATGTTGTAATCATGGAAAATTTTAGAGCCTAATATTCACAAGTGGGTTAATTTTCGATGCTTTTTCTAAGAAAATATTCGTTAATATCCATTTTTTCCAAAAAATGATTCACCCAAATTTTATAGTATAAAACTATTTTAGCTTAAAAATAGCGAAAATTTTATATAGAGACTATATAAAAATATTAAAAATTTGATTTTTTTTATCAAAATATCATCAAAAATTTAATTTATTTCATATTGTAATTGACTAGTGAGATTGACCAAGGTTTCTAAACTTTAAGATAAATGTCCATCCTTAAAACTTTCCCTAGTTGTAATGTGGGTAGAACTAATGTCACAACATGTAGAATATTTTTTTTTAAAATAAAACATGTAGATAATAGTAACTTTCCACATATTTTTTTAAACCACAACAAGTTAAAGTTTTGTCTTAAAAGAGCTGTAACCTAGGTGTACATCAGAGTAATACAAAATCGAGTCTAAGATTGGGTGTAAACACCAACATTTTCCCCATACAAGTGTTTCAAAATGTGATTTGAATCCTTTACTGAGTATTTTGTGGTGTTATTACAAGTATAAACTTGATAAAATAGATCTAATAAGAATTAATTTACAAAAGGTAACTCAATGTCTTTAAACAACTAGTACGTTGTGTCTTTTTCTTTAATTCCATAGGAGTCAAGCCTAAAGGATTTATGTGATTTGAAGCTACAGATACAAATCCTTGTGGTTTTGAGATATTAGTCTTCAAATTCAAATGCTTCGATTTGCCTCTTCTATTGCATTAGAGGATTACCATGGAGCTTTGAGATCTATAATGGTGTTCATGATCATGCGTTGAAGTTTTCAAAGAGAGTATTGATCTTCCATTTTCATTAATATATTATTCCTTTGCCTAATGATTTTCAAAATTTCATTAATATCCCATTTTCATTTCCCACGACATCCTAGGAAATCCATTTAGACTTGGAATTTCCAACACTACCAAATGAAAATGGAAAATATTACTAGGCTAAAGAAGACTAGTTAGAGCCAACACCCACTTCCCGTAGCTAACCAATTGGATAGAAGCACAAAAATGATAAAAAAAAAAATTAAATAGAAAAAATCCAAGTTTCGTCAATAAGCAAAATTTATGTAGCACAATAAAGAGATTCTCTTCCTTAAAGATTCCTCCTTATCAAAATAAATTGGAGATACAAAGTATAACCACCAACGAGGGCACAAAAATAACCAAAATAATCATTGGAGATGTTGTAGCTCCTAGAGATAGCCTTGAGTTGCAAAAGACCAATGCCTAAGATATCTTAAAATCAAAGGTTAAAATTAGAAAATTATAAGGATGGCTCTGATAGAATATGGATCAAGAGAAATAATGGGTTCTGTAGTTCAGGAATGGAGAAGACCTTGGCGTTTGATTCATGTGAATTGCCTTGGACTGCGAGAGGGCTCAGGAGGTTGTATCACTGGATGGCTTTCAAATCGGCTAAGTATGAAACAATGAGCAGAGGCTTTCAAAATATGTATAGGTGTTGAGGAGGAACGGAGGAGGAATCCACAAGAGACAGGCTTAAATTTCTTAAGAATCTCTCTCCCATGAACTTAGAGGAAATGGATGTAAGTTGAATTTGAACAACATTAGAGATTCCTGGAGTGAGAATTAAGGAAACACAACAATTTTAATACATGAGCATTATACATAAACGAATTCATGAATAAAAATGCATACCATAGGTAGATACATTACACGAATCATCAATGCAACAGAACATGAGACATGATTATACATAAATAGGAGATTGAAAATAAACAAGAGAACACATATACATACTGCTCATTGCTCCATTTGGAATCCAAGCAAACAACTTTTTATATCAGATTATATTAAAAAATACTCTCCCAAATATGTATCTCAGAGCATAAAGAGCACAATAACACAAGACTACAGAAAAATATCTCCAAAATTTAGAACCTTTGTTTCATCTCTGAACTCTCTACATATAGATTTCCTATGAGGTTTTACAATCAAATCAAATTCCCATGATCGACCCACACATGTGAAATCAAAATTTCCTAACTAACCTACTCAATGTACATCAATCAATCACTCCTGCAAACAAAAAATCAAAACAAAATCGGGTGAAATCGAGATTTCATCAACAAAACATCATAATCAAACAGTATTAGAAAAAAAATTCATTGGCGATAGAAGCCTAATCTAGGAATATTCAAAATGGCATGGCAAGGAGTGGTTTTGAATATGTGGGCAATTTAACTTTCATTACTTGATTCCACCTGCTCTTGAAAACCTCCATTCCTTATTCTCATAGCTTCCCCTAACCGTTACAGATCGACTAGCCATGTTGCTCGTCCCTTGCTCTTTGACAAACTAAAGATGTCATACTTGCATTTGCCCAGCCAAAACCCATGTGGTGCATGAATTACAAAACCGGAGATTGCATTTCATAGGGGGAACTATCTAGTTTGTGGTATTGGATGGGGGAGGGTATGAAATCACTACAAGTTGACACGTAGCACAGGAGGCAGTTTCAAAAACCAATGATTTTGGACATTGCCCCCCCCACCCTCCCCTGGCATTCACCTTCGGAAGTTGGAGGGGGTACGAAATATATCATGAGTTGTCAGATTGATGACATGGAGCGGAGATGAGGGAATAATGGTAGAGGTTTAGCAGTGAGTGGATGATGACGTGGCGCAGTAGAAGTGGGGCCCAAGCTCATATCGCAAATCGCAATTGGAGTGTTTTACATATTCGAAAGCAGGAGTAAAGGTTATGGCTGGCGATCTGCATAGTGTGGTGGTGGTAAGGCGACATGGTAGGAGGTGGGACCTCCCGCAGATCGCAAATCGAGAGTTTATGTTATAAGCAACAAAGGGTGAATGTTAAAATCTATCGAATTCGAACTGAGATTGCGATGAGTGGAAGACGATGTGGCCTGACAGAGGTGGGGATTCCCGCACATCACAAATCGTAGGGTTTACATATGAGTAGCAAAGGATAAGTGACGTGGTAGATGGAAGTGGGGCCCGCCTGTAGATCGCAATTAGAAGATTTTAGTGATAAGAAGCAGATGGTAAGGGTTATACCTTGCAGCAGGTGATGTGCGGTGAGTGATGGTTGACGTGGTATGAGGAAAATGGGCCCCGCCTGTAAGTCACAATTCGCAAGATTTATATATGAGCATCGCAAGGTAATCGTTAATATTTTCTATGGGTGGCGTGCGGTGAGGGGAAGGTGATGTCGAAGGATGAAGGTGGGGCCACCCGCAGATCATAATAAGGAGTATTTAGTTATGAGGAATAGGAGGTAAATGTTGTAATCTGTGAGGAGCAAAGTGCGATGAGTGAAGAGGTTGGAAATGCGAAAAGGTAAATGGTAAGTTTCTTTCATATTTTAACTGCAGGGCATCCTCCTGACCCACTTTTGAAGTGTTGGGATTTCATCTTAGCCGCTCCAACTCTTCATTTTCTTAACTCTGATGTTTCCTTATCCATTCAAAAGAACCACAAGCCAACATTGGCTCCATTAGGGATGACGCACTCGTTCAAATGTGTCAAGAACTCACAAACCACTTGATTGTGTTCTTCTTAATGTGCCTGGGACCATCGTTAGAAACATTTTCAAGAAACTTTAATTAAAAAACAAGAATTTATGTGGAAATAACAAATAGAGTATATACAATTTGAAGATATGTACAATGGGCCGTCATAGCCCACTATGAGTGCTAGAAGTAAGGCTTGAGAAATTTCCCATTGATAGGCATCTTGAGTATGTCTCCTTCCAAATTCTCCAGAACAAAAGTATTGCTTCCTTTGACCTCTGCTACTTTGAGTGGACCAAACCAAAGGGGGTCGAACTTCCCATGTTTCCCATTGTCTAACCGCATGACATCCCATCGTAGCACCAAATCTCCTACTTAGATTTCCTTGTCTTTAGCTGTTTGATCAAATAATCCTTTCATATTTTCTTGGTACTATGCTACTCTGAGGCTTACCTATTCCCGTGTTTCACTTAGATCAACCAATTGGTTCATTCCTTTGATAAGGTATTTTGGTTCTTCATCGCTCTCTTGTAAGAATCGGGCCACATGTAATGCGAGTTGAATAGGGAACACTACTACTCGGCCGTACACCAGCTCATAAGGGCACTTCCCTATGGATCTTTTAGTGGTGATGCGACTCGCCTAGAGTGAAAATTTGAGCTGGGAACCCGAGTTCTTTTGGTTTTCGTTGATGGCCTTTTTCAATATCCTCACTAGTGTCTTGTTAGATGACTCTGCCAGCTCGTTCCCCTGTGGGTAATATGTAGTGGAGTGCCCCAGAATGATATTATAGTGTTGACAGAATTTTAGGAACCTAGCCAATTTGAAAGCTTGGGAATTATCGGTGATGATTTTAGCAGGGCATCCAAACCTAGATATTATGTTCTCCTCCAGGAAATTGATCACTACCCCATCTGTGGCATTCCTTGCAAGCACAAACTCAACCCACTTAGTGAATTAATCCGTGGCGATGAGGATCCCTCGATGTTGGTTACTAGAAGCTGGTTGGATCTCTCCAGTGAAGTCGATTCCCCATTGTTTGAAAATCTCTTCAACATGGACTGGGATCAATGGGAGATGTGAAAACCTTTGCTTTTCTATGAATTTCTGACACTTTTCACAAGCTCAGACGTGAGCATGTACATCATCAAATTACTTGGGCCAAATGAAGTCTAATCTAAGGATCTTGTGAGTAGTGGATCGCCAGTTGTAATGCCCACCACATTTTCCTTCATGGAACTTTGTCATCACTTCATCAACCTCCTGCTCTATTAGACATACTAGTAAAATCCCAGCTGGGTCCTTCCAATATAGTCGCCTGTTTTCCATAGTATAATTTTGAGATCTTAACCTCATAGTGCGATACTTAGTATTATCATATTTAGGGGGACAAATCAGGGTTAAAAGGTATTCCACTATATTTTTATACCACAAGGATATCAGGTACTTTACATGTGTATTTTGTGTGGAAGAATCTATTCCCTAATGCATACTTGCATTATCATGTGCTTCTCCTCTTGTCATAGATAGATTTATCCCCAGAGCTTGAGAGTTGGATTCAGACATAATTTTTTCCAGCCCTTGGCCTTTGATGAGTTTGGTAGGCTTTATATCCATCTCTTACTCCTAAATCTTAGCTATCCATTTGTCCCTTTTTCATTCACTGTCACCCTACACCAAAATATCCTTCACTGTTGCAGTGGGTCCGTAAGATGTTATGACAGACTATAACACGTAAATCCGAAATGCCTTAAGTGACTTGACCAAAGCATATGCTTGCTTTTCCAGAATATTATATTTTAGTTCGGCATCTTGGATGACCTGGCTGAAGAACACAATAGACTGTTCATGCCCTTCATCATTGTTTTGTAGGAGCACCGTAGCTATTGTGTGAGGGGAGGCGAAATAAAAAATCATGAATGTCTTTCAATAATCTGGACCCGCTAGCACTGGAGCTTCCATAAAAGCCTACTTGATCCTGTTGAAAGAATCCCTAGATTCGGGAGTCCATTTCACTTCACTATTCTTCTTCAGCATTTCGGCGATGTTTCATATGATCTCGACATAGTTTGGGATAAACCTTCTGAGGAAATTTATTGTACTGAGGAATACCTGTACTTCCTTTTTGTTTCTTTGTAGAGGAATGTTGTTTATCACCTCCACCCACTTCGGGTCGATCTTCACAACTTTCCTAGTAACTATGTGCCCCAATGACCTTGTTTCTTCCAAGGAAAACATGTATTTTTGTGTGTTCAGAGATAGGCCATACTTGCGGCATTTGTGAAAGGTTCACCGAAGATTCTCTATATGTTTAGCGTCACTCTTCGAGAAGAAGGTGATGTCATCCAGGTAAATCACTACAAAATTATGATGGTCTCCTATGAAATTGATGTCAATCGCATGCTGGAATGTGGGACTAGCGTTTGTCAGTCTGAAAGGCATTCGGGTGTACATGAAGGTTCCCCAAGGTGTAGTGAATGTCATCTTATTTTGGTATTCTGGGAGCACCACCACTTGATTATATCCTAAGAAACGGTCCATCATGGAAATTCAAAAGGATCCGACCACCTTTTGCAAGATGTGGTCCATCTTCGGGAGGGGTTACTTTTCTTTGAGTGAGGCTCTGTTCAGATTGCGGAAATCCATGCAAAGCTTGGTTTTGTCATTCTTCTTTCTTACGGGCTCCAGGTTCGCCACCCATTCGGAGTAACTCAGAGGGACAATGATATTTTCCTACAAGAGCTTATTTATTTCCTTTACAATAGCTGGGAGAAGAAGAGGGTTGATCTGCCTCAACTTCTTCTTATGAGGCTTAGTGTTTTCTTTTAGGGGTATCTTATCTTGTATGAAATCAATATCGAAGGTCTTCAAGTCCTCATATGACCAAGAGAAGACATCTTTGTATGATCTAAAGAGCTTCACGTACTGACCTTGATATTCTTCAGGGGCTCCCTTCGATAACTTTACCACCTTCAGGTCTTCCTTTGTCCCGTGATTCAAATTCCTAACTAGCTCATTGGGGTTTAGTTTTTAGGGGTTCATCGGGATATAATTTTTATCAAACAGTCTCTCAAATGGCACAAGACCCTTGGGAATAAAATTTCCCTTTAATTGCAAGAATCGCTGGCTGGCGAGTGTCTCCTCCCATTTGGTTTCCAGATCTTCACTATCATCTTCAATCACTAAGTCGATCACAAAATTTGATAATTTTTGGAATGGGGTCTCCTAAACAAGCTACGAAACCAGACCATTTTGGTTATTTTTGTTATATTTAGTATAGCGATGGGGTTTTGGGGTGGGTCAAAACCTTGAAAGAATTGTAATGGGGTTAAAGGGTAAACTAGGGATCTGAAAACCATGGGTTGTGGACCATATGATTTTTAAAGCTAGATTGTTATAAAAAGAGAATCATTTCAGATTGTAAGAGGTAGGATTTGATGATATATTGATACGATCTGTTGTGTAAGTGATCTGTTGGGGTTTTGGGGAATGAACTCCTGCTGGCTATGTGCGTGGAGATCCTAGTCTAGCTGTGTGCGGACCCTGCTACTGTGTGCGCAGGTTGGGAAGGGAATTCTAAGGGTGATGAATGAATGAATATGATGGATTATTAGATCTGAATCTCTGAGTACTATTGAATGGATTTCTAATAATTATTGTGTTATGCATCTTCTGTCTTTGCGCTATGAAGGTCTGCATCTTGAATGATTGGATATATTCTATTCTGGCTATATCCTACTATGAAAGTCTATGTATTGAAGTAGATCTAGATCTGATCTGTTCGGGTTATGTACTATTGTATTGATGTTATAAGAAGCTTATAATAATAGATCTAGTGCACGTGTGGAAACCTAGTTCTAGCACCCACCCATACTACTTCGGGTGAGATTGTGATCTGCGCAAGTAGGTCACTGCCGAAAGGGCTAGTATTATAGGGGTTTGTTGGCAAACCTTTCACATCGAACCTGGGTCAGGGCCCCTCAAGCCAAAAAATGGTTCCGTTGCAAGGATCGAAAGAGATCTGAGAAAGGGATCAGGTAATGACAAGAGAATACGGGAAGCCTGAAAGAAAAGAGATCGAGGACTGGTTCGAAAGGTAGATCCAGGAGTTTGCAGTAAGAGAAAACCGAAGTGAAAAAAAGACAGCAGAAAGGTGGAAGAATAGGTACGTTCTCACTGAAATCTACGAAATATTCTTTGTAACCTTTGCAATTGAGCTTTAGGAGTGGCTGGCTAGGCTGGTAGAATTCCAGAAGTGCTGGAAGGACGAGTGAGTCACTCAGTGGACTCCAGATCTTCTTGAATAGCTAGAAAGAACCAATAACACTATTACACACATAGTGGATCACTGGGTGGATAGTGTGCTCGGAGGCTTTGTGACGGAGTTCACAATTGATCAGTCTGTATCATACTCTGAGGCCGAGTGATGATTTTTCAAAGGATTCTGAGGTAAGTTTCTGGGGACGTTACCTTTACTGATCAAGAAGCTGCTATGCGAGAAGAGCATTATGTGTAGCCATACCAACTAAAAGACTTCAGATCCAGAGGGGATTGCGACACGCAGTGGTAAGTATTATTAGACCAACCTTGACGGAGGAAGGGCCGCCTATAGCCTAGTGAAGGAACCAACCACATCACCATCTAGGGCACGCAGAGGCAGGAACTCACCTATAATGTTGTCCCTGGATAGTGATATGGTTGCACATCTAAAACTACCCACCTTCAAGGGTGTAGGAGATGAGGACATGGATCGGTTTTGGTTCATTGTAGACTCTTTCTAGACTACACAGAACACGGAAAGCGATACAATAAAAAGGGTGCAACTGTCTTTAGCATTTGAAGACAGAGCTCTGGACTGGTATATGCAATATGTTGCCCAGAATGGAACCGCCTCCATTCAAGATATTAAGGATGCTCTGAAGCAACAATTCCAAAAACCAAAGTCCTATTCCCAGTTAGTGGCAGACGTAAAGGACTTCAAACAAGGTGTGTATGAATCAGTGTGGGAGGTGGATCAATGGTTAAAGAAGGCACTCAGGGAAGGAGGGTTCGAGTATGATGATAGGCAACATATGGAATGGTTTATTGCCATGTTTTTACCTCACCTGTGCACACCTATGATTCAACATACCTTTGAATCAGAGGAGAAAGTTGTAGAAGCTGCTATGAGTTAGAAGCTGCTCCCCGGGAGGATACCATAGCAGGAGTCCAACATATCCAGGAAAAAATTGGAGCTATGCACGTAGAGATACAGAACTTATGAAAAGAGCGAGGAAAATACATATGTGGGGATCTCTGGTGTATACATTGTCGAGTATTTGGTCACACAAAGGATCAGTGCCCTCTATTGACTGATTATATGCAAGCTGGAGGACCTAGACCGCTGTATCCAGGGGTAAGTAGGGAGCCTGTCCTGTTGCGACCAGGATCACGCAGGTTTTTGCTACAGTGTGATGACTGTCGGGTAGTGGGATGACATGATATGAACCATTTCCTAGGGCTGGGTGCATATGTTCCAGAGATAAAACAACAATGGTGCCACTTCTGTCGGTCTGTAGGGCATGATGAGCAAAATTGTTAAACGTATGACTTGATGATGGATCGCGGGAACCTATATTGGGTACAATTAGACCCTGCATCACTTAGACTAGCTACGCACTTTGGAGGATCACCAGCCTGAGGCAGAGGAGGCTGGGGAGGAAGTGCAGGCCGAGGATGAGGCCAGATAATTTGTTATAATTATGGAAAAATAGGGCACTTTTCCAGGGAATGCCCTAATCCCACCGGGTCATCATGTAAATACTGCAAACATCTGGACCATGAGGTAGAAGAATGCCCGATCTTAATAGCTAGAATGTAGGAAAAGTAGTGTACCCCTACACAGAATGTACAGAGGGTTAAGACTGAGATAAGAGAAGCATATCCAAGTGTAAAGGTCATAACATAGAGTGGGTTGAACACTATGGAAAACAAAGAGGTACCCTACGAAGAACAAGCACTACCAGCAGCCCCTGCACAGTCTCAAAGTGAGGAAGAAATTGTGAAATTTTTGAAGGCATGTCTGAAATTGCTCAGGAACCCACAGGCCGTAAGAAACCTCTTGGATTTAATGAATACCTGCACAACTCGGCCCACCTTTCTCCCTCAGACTAAGGATGTGCACAAACTGTACAACTCAAATAAACGCACAGGGAAAGAAATGTGGCTAACTGCACAAATCGGGGACTATGAAATGGATCAGATCATCTTGGATTTTGGATCTGATGCCAATGTTTTACTTAAGAAAAACTGGCAGCAAATGGGGAAGCCTAAATTGGAATGGTCCACTATCTAGCTACGCATGGAAAATCAACAAAAAATTATTCCCTTGGGGAGGTTACCAAAGGTTATGGTTGACATTGTAGGGGCAAGGGTCCTAGCTGACTTTGAGGTAATCGAGATCGTTGAAGATGTGGACCCCTATCTTGCGATCCTCAGACTAGATTGGGAAATGGACATGGGAGGCATTATTAACCTAGAGAAACAAGGCACGGTGTTTGAAAGTGGAGGCACATGTGTTGTAGTACCCCTCGATCTAGCACAAGGTGCCCAGTATAGTGAGACTATCCATACGAAGGAAGAATTAGATCATATCTATAGAATCACTGCACAAGATGAATATTGGTTTAACCCCATTGATGAAGGGATGCTCTGTTGGGAAAAGGACATTGAGTGATTTTTTGACTTCGATGAGGAGATGGAGAATTGGCAGAGCTGGCTGCATGAGGTTTCGGCACTTCGCAGCCTTCAGACCGTCAGAAGCTTTTGCTGTATTTCTACCGTGGAAAGAACATTGCCTTATCAAGAGGTCGTAGCTGACACTCTGAAACCTGCGAAGCCTAAGGGGTCTACAAAATGTAGGTCCGAGACACTACCACTAATCCGGTATAAAGCACCTGTGCACGAACCTGTCTCCCCTACCTGGAGGAAGTATTGGAGTAGGGTGATCATGCGCATAGAAACCCCCTTAGCAATATGGGCCCCAAAATCGGTTGACCCACGTGGAGACCTGCTCGTGTGCAACACTCAAGGGTGCATTCGACCCTTGTCTAACCAGATTATGGACCTATCTAAAATCATGAGTATCCGGGAAAAATTACGGAGGAATGAAGAATTAAAACGCCCATTGAAATATGACGCAGCCATCCTGCACAAAATTTCTCCTTCCATGCATGATGTAAAATGCTTCGAAATGACTCTTGGTCGACTTACCAGAGCACCGTGTATCCACATTCTGTCGAAATACGGAAGGACCCCCAACGCATCAGCGACGTCCTGGCATTACCAGGACATGAACTTGGATACAAAGGATGAATGTTAGCATGTCTCGAGTTAATGTGAAAAGGCACCTACAAATGTAGAAAAAAGGCGGTAGGTTATCAATATCACCATTTATGATAAGCACGATTCAACAGATCAAAGGTACGCACCATGTACGAGATACCACGACATTAAGTAACTTTGGTTGGGGCATGGATGGAAGGAAGATGTTAGCTCAGCCTATTTATTCAACTTCCAAGTGGTATTGGTTACTAGCATTATGGCTTTTCCTACTTATTTATACGATTTATAATGCTCGTCTCTCTGTTATGGATCCCGACTGATAGGAGGAACTGATCAGAGGTCCGGGAGATGCCAAATGTAGTAATAGAAGTGCACGCAGGGTGCTGCCTAGGAGGATTAGTTGCGAACCAACTGTGGCAGGGACGTTGTGGTACCGAGACCTGCTACAACATCTCTGCCATTTCCAGGCCTCACCCGCTAGAAGCAACATATGTCTACTCCCCCACGCTATCACAACTTACACTTTTGAACTAAATCATGGGGACATTCAGTTAGACTTAGCACAACTAACTAATATAGAGCTAAAAATACTGTATGCCAGCATATTGCAAGAAGTAGACCGCCGTGCCCGAGAAAGGTGCAAGTAGTATGCAATGACCCCAGAAGAACGTGCCCAACGAATTTTCGTGGTTACTGACGCCACATGAACTATTCAGGAACAACTGACACAGGGAGCTCAATCATTTGAAGAGGCTACGCAGCTGTGGAAGAAAGCATGACACCATCCCATGCTTCAGCATGCCCAATGGGAATTGGAGCACGCTGAAGATGCTCTAGACCGAGTTCGGGCCCCCACACCTCCCCCCAGCATCGTGCAATGCCTGGCCACCATGAAATAGATTGAGCACCTTGGTTACTCCAAGAGGATTGCGTACTAAAATTTGAAACCATGGTCTGATGATGCACTCTAGCTTTTATAGGATGTTCAGTACGCCATTGCACGCCTCCACCAGTTGTTGGAATGCATTGGTCTGGACCTCGACGGGCCTGCTTCTTTGATGATGATCAATATTGCACAAGATGCGGTGGTGCAAAGCAACGAAGTGCTTCCACCCCTCCTTTTCTCCTTGGCTCCCTTACATGTGCAAATTAAAGGTGTGCCACCAAAGTGACTTGGGACGAGTCACAAGATTGTGTTGGGGGACTGTTGGAACGGGGTCTCCTAAACAAGCTACAAAACCAGTCCATTTTGGTTATTTTTGTTATATTTAGTATATCGCTGGGGTTTTGGGGTGGGTCAAAGCCCTAAAATCATTTTAATGGGGTTAAAGGGTAAACTAGGTGTCTGAAAACCATGGGTTGCGGACCATAGGATTGTTAAAGCTAGATTGTTATAAATAGAGAAGCATTTCGGATTGTAAGAGGTAGGATTTGATGAGATATTGATACGATCTACTGTGTAAGAGATCTATTGGGGTTTTGACGAATGGACTCCTGCTGGCTATGTGCGCGGAGATCCTAGTCCAGCTGTGTGCGAACCCTGTTGCTGTGTGCACAGGTTGGGAAGGGAATTGTAAGGGTGATGAATGAATGAATATGTTGGATTATTAGATCTGAATCTGGGAGTACTATTGAATGGATTGCTAATAATTATTGTGTTATGCATCTTCTGTCTTTGCCTTGAAAAGGTTTGTATCTCGAATGATTGGATCTATTCTATTCTGTTTATATCCTGCTGTGAAAGTCTGTGTATTGAAGTAGATCTAGATCTGATATGTTCAGATTATGTACTGTTGTATTGATGTTATAAGAAGCATATGATAATAGATCTAGTGCGTGTGGATGCGATTGGATACATATTTAACCATGCACAGAGACACAATAATCTAAATAGAACATAGCCTGCTTGCCTCACTCTTCCTTTCTCAGGGTACGAAAACCTGGTTCTAGCACCCACCCATACTAATTTGGGTGAGACTGTGACCTGCACAAGCAGGTCACTGCTGAAAGGGCCAGTAGTATAGGGGTTTATTGGCAAGCCTTGCACACCGAACCTGGGTCAGGACCCCTCAATCCAACAAGAATTTGCCTATCATCTCCATAAAATGCTTGAATTTTTCCTCATCCTCGAAGACCTGCCAATGTTTTACGTTGTCCGGGATAGAGAGGTGATATCTCACTTCCACCTCATATCTGAGCAACAGATTCTGCGGAGGGTGGAAATTGCTAGCAGCCACAACTAGTGAGTCAACCATTTTGTTCTTATCCCTTGACATGAACTTAATGTTGAAAGCGGAAAAGAAGTTCTTGACCAAATCCCATATCTCATTCGTATAAGCTTTGAGCCATAGGTGCTTAGTTTGGCATTGGCTCCTGACCTTCCTCACTACTAGCTCTGAATCTTCGAACACCTTGAGAATTTGTATGTTCATGTTTTACGCTGCCTGCAATCTCAATAGTAGGTCTTCATACTCAAACATGTTGTTTGTGGCTTCAAATTCCAGTTTAAAGGAGAGGGGAATTAAGAAACCTTCAGGTGATATCAAGAGTACCTTGACCCTGTTTCCTTCTCTTGAATAAGCCCCATCAAACTGCAAGGTCCAAATATTGTTTTCCTTTTATGCTCGTAGGATTCTCTTGTATTAGAGGACACGCCTTCATTTCTTGTAGGAAATTTTCATCCTCCTCGAGCATAATACAAGAGAATTCACCCTCCTTACCATATAACAGAGAATTTTCAGAACCATCTACTTTGGTGACCATCTTCACAAACCTCGATTCACGGTATAAGCTTCTTTCCTCTCCACTAAACACTGTAATAGTTGCATAGGTGAGGTCAAGTTTTATTGATCCTCTAATCTTGGAACCCCGGGATCTAGACAAAAACATTCCAAACCGAGCTGGGATATTAGCTAAAATAATGTCCATTACAACAATTTTGGCCGGAATCTGGGCTAAGTTTACTACCATATCTTTTATCATACCCAAGCACTTCACCCTCTTGGAGTCAAAAGAATATAGGTCTTTATAAGGCCTTGTAATCTACAACGAAAATTTTTCCATGACAGAAAAAGGCAACAGATTATGTGAAGCCTTGGAATCCAACATGAAATTATGCAACAATAGGCCATGTATCAATATAGTCACATAGAACAGGGGAGTGGTTGAGTTTTGTTCTTATACATGAGGTCTAGAAACTACCATGGGTCGTTCTTCTTGGAGGTTGAGGTTGTCAGGCAGTGGTTTTACACCATGGGGCTACATGAATTGAGACACCTGAGCTTTGTATGAAGGCTATTTTAGGAGCTCAATCAGGGGAACTAGGATCTTGACCTTCTCTAATTCTTTCTAGATATTAAAGGATGTGGGCCCTTTTTCTACAATGGCTTCCTTGAAATGTTCTTTAGGAGGGTCAGTCAGGTCCAATGATACAAATGGGGATTTTTCATTTTTGGGAGGATCAGAGCCTTGTTTTGTGGAAGTGGATGTAGCGACTTTATGATGGGAAAACTCTTCTAATGTATTTTTCCCCTTACTGGCAGAACTAGGAGGGTTCTGTTCCCTTGATTTTACTCCATTTTTTTTTTTGCACTCGGGTTCTCTTCCTGGAGGACCTAAGATCATACCTCTTCTGAAGTTGAGCTTGCATGAAATCCACGAACTTATTGCAGTAATTTTCAATATCTTGGTCTTCTGAAGGGATTCCCTTCCCTTCCTACTCCCCTTGCAGGGTGAGTTCACCTTCCTCCTCATCCAAGTAGGCGAGGAATTTATCTTCTTGTCTATCTGTGACTTCCTCGACCTGTCCCTCCACTTCCCCCTCCAGGTTTAGAGGAGGTTGGATATGATCTTGTTGTTCCTTCCTTTCACGCTGCAACAACCGTAGAGGGGGATTCTGATATTGAGGATTAAACCAACGGTAAGGAAAAATTTGGTTGCAACAAGGAGGGGAATTATTGGTCTCCAATTCAAGCTTAACCAACTTATTTGAGAGGTTCTTGATCAACTTATTCAATTCTTCAATTCTATACTCCTGTGATTCCCTCTCCCAATTAGAAGTAGAAGCCTCGTCCCTGTTTTTTCGTCAGGCTTCTTACTTTGTCTTCCCTTTGAATTTACTAGTAGAATAAAATGTTTCTTCTACCTCCAATGCATCAGTCTGGATCTAATCCAAAGATATGGATTTTATTTCTCTAAGGGTGGACCCACACTTCGGTTCAAAAGCTCCTACGAAGACCACCTCAGCATCTACTTGAGGAGGTTTTATTTCGGTAGAGAGATTATTATAGAGCTTATTGAACCTCTTTATGAATTTTTTTACATACTCATTGTGTCTCCTTTTAAGAGCGTTGTGAGAACGCATCCATAATCCCTCTTTTCTCCCCATTATAGTGTGAAGAAATTCTCCTTTTCTTCCCAAGTGGTGACTATGTTAACGGCTAGAGACTTGAACCATTTTTGGGCTTCTCCATCCGAGGATTGGACAAAAGGCCTTAACACCACATCTAAGTTCTCTACATTCACATTCTCAGCAAAGGCTCAGAAGTTTTCAATATGTCTTTGTGCAGAATTTTTGTCTTCCCCGGTGAACCGAGGCAAGAGCTTTAGATAATCTTGCAGCATGTCATTCAGTACATGAGGTAAAGCTAATGGAGCATATCTGTTGAGGAGGAAACCAGGTACAACCATGAGGGGTGGTGGTGGTAAGTTATGAGGATGATTTGGTTGTGGTATAATAGGTATATTTTGAGTAGAGGTTTGGATATTTATATGTAAATAGCTTTGGAGTGCCACAAATTATTTGACTTCTTTAGCCTCGGGAGTAGGGTGCAAGGGAGGAACAAAAGTATCAGCGGATTCAGATTCATATTTTATGGCTGAACTGGCTAAAGTAGAGGTTTCTAGAGGATACTCAAGTACAGGCGATGTGGAACCAGGGTTGTATATGTCAGCTTTCTAAGATGAGGAAAGTGAATCATCTAGAGAAAAGGAGGTTAGATCAACCTCGTTGGGTTGCTTCTCCTTCCAATTCTCTTAAGTATGATATTTTTGAAATCAGATACCGAAGGGGTTCTCTGCTGGGAAGTATCTAATCGAGTATGAGACCTTGTGTAAGCCAGGTTTACAACTGATTTGAACTTTGATAATAGTGGAGTTTCCAAGGTGAGGGCTATGCAACTCTCAACCCTTCGTTCTCACCTGATTGAAGGGTGAAGATAATTTCGTACCCTAGGGAAAATATTTTCAAATCCGTATCCCCGGCAACGACGCCAAAAATATGTTGTAGCTCTTAGAGATAGCCTTGAGTTTCAAAATACCAATGCCTAGGAAATCTTAAATCATAGGTTAAAAGTAGAAAATTATAAGGATGCCTCTGACAGAATATGGATCAAGAGAAATAATGGTTTTTGTGGTTCATGAATGGAGAAATCCTAGGATTTTGATTCATGTGAGTTACCCTATACTGTGAGAGGGATTAGGAGGCTATATGGTTGGATTTCTTTCAAATGGGCCAAGTATGAAAAAATGAGCAGAGGCTTTCAAAATATGAAAAGGTGATGAGGAGGAATGGAGGAGGAATCCACAAGAGACAGGCTTAAAATTCTTAAGAATATGTCTCCCGTGAACTCAAAGAAAACGAATGTAATTGGAATATGACCAACAATAGAGATTCATGGAGTGCGAATTAAGGAAGCGCGATAAGTTTAATACATGAGCATTATAAATAAATGAATTCATGAATAAAAATGCATACCACCGTTAGCTACATTACATGAATCATAAAAGTAGCAGAACATGAGAGATGATTATACATAAACCGGAGATTTCAAATAAACAAGAGAACACAGATACATACTACTCATTGCTCCATCTGGAATCAAAGTAAAAAACTCTCTATATCATTTTATATTCAAAACAACTCTCCCAAGTATGTATCTCAGAGCATAAAGAGCCCAATAGCACAAAACTACAACAAAATTTCTCCAAAAGTCATAACCTTTGTTTCATCTCTAAACTCTCTACATATATAGTTCCTCTAATGGTTTACGATCGAATCAAATTCCCATGATTGACCCGTACATGTGAAATCATAATATCCTAAGTAACATACTAAGCGTGCATCAAGCAATCACTACTGTAAACAGAAAATCAAAACAGAATCAGGTGAAATCGATATTTCACAAGAAAAACATCATAATCAAACAGTAAAATAAAACATCTTCGTTGGTCACAGAGGCAAAATTCGGGAATCTTCAAAATGCGGTGGTGAGGAATGGCTGTGAACAGGTGGGAAATCTCACTTTCATTACTTGATTCCACTTGTTGTTGAAAACCTAAACTCCATGTTCTCATAGCTTCCACTAACCGTTACGGAATGACTAGTCATGCTACGTGTGCATTTCTCTTTGACCTGAAGTTCTTGGACAAACTGAAGACGCCATACTTTCATTTTCCCCGCCAAAGCCCATGTTGTGTTTGAATTAAAAAATGGGAGACCGGATTTCAGAGGGGGTCCTGTTCGGTTTATGGTATTGGACAAGGGGGGGGGGGTGAAATCGTTGCAAGCTAACACGTTGCACCATAGGCGGTTTCAAAAACTGACCATTTCGGACACCCCCCTCCCCTCCTGACATTAACCTTTGGATGTTGGAGGGGGTGTGAAATATATCATGAGCCATCAGATGGATGATGCGGTGATTAGGAGTTCATAAATTTTTATCAAAATTCAAAGTTACATTATTGGGTTGAAACCAAGATGGTTGGGTAGATCGTGTCTTCCTGATTTCGACACCACAAACCGTTCGAAAAACTAATGTCGTATGAGGGATATATCATGTTTTGATCGAAATGCCAAACAGGTAAATTTACGACAGTCTGACCAGGTTTGACTAGGATGCATAGTCAGAAAAAAGGGATGCACACTCAGCAAAAGGGAATATTCTAAGGAATATTCCTTCCTCAGAACCAATTGTGGGTTGAAAAGTGTCCTTGTTTTATTGGTCGAATGAGATTGGATGGGCCAACTAAAGGGTGCCACATGGCTGGCCCTGAGGCTGCCACATGTCTGTGAAATGGTGTGGTAAAATTTTGTTGAGAGTCCGCAGGGCTTGACCTCGAGACCTCTTGCTGGGCACATGCGTGGTTTACCACTCAAGCTATAGATTGTGAATTAACCTCGAATGTCGCAAGATATATTAGTGGTTTAATGTATTGGCATATGGGAGTTGGGAACCCCTGGCGGTCCCAACTAGCCAGCGGTTCCCTGGAGTAGTCACATGGCAACGTAATGATAAAATCCACCGTCACGGTCTATACGTTAACCTGATAGTTCAATTTGCTGAAATTTCTCCAAGGATATCACATTGCAACCATTAACTAACCACCTCTGCACAATTTATGTAACCCATCAACCTCAACCGAAGTTCAAGTTTTCCAACACAGGTCTAAAAGAGAGTTTCACCGATAGTTACGGTTAGTAACCCATGGTTTTTGGTCTGGCATGTGGCCACCCCAACTGCAAAGATTTATTGTCACGGTCAAGTCACTCAGCAGTTTGGCAGGCGCGCCTAAATAGGTGACCTGTGCCTAATTTAACTCCAGTTAAGTGGAGTTCTCCATTTTTAGTGGAGCTTTTCGAGATGAAACTAGGCAAAAGAGTAGGAGATTCAATTTTCGCCCATTTTGAGTGAATGAAGAGTCATTTTTGACTACTTGGAGCATTTTAGAGCCATTGGTGCAGAAAAAGAAACCATTAGATCACTATAACTACATGTAATAGAAAAATTTTGAGCATAATGAAAGATGGACATGCCATTGGGAGCTGGACCAGCAGATGTAGCCCAGGAGGGGTGAACTTCTTCATCATGCTTGCTGTGTAAATTTGATGTGGTGACTTATTTCCCCTTTTAACACTATTGTTCAGTGTTATTTATGCTTATTTCATGCTTCTAATTCACTAAAAATCATCTACAATTGATGGACAAACATCTCAATCCCTATGCAAACTAATGAACTAATTATGCACATGTTTTTAAACTGAAAATACACTTAGCACAACAAAACTAATACATTCATTTTAGATCAGATTGGTATTAGAGCTAGATTTTATTCGCTGGTGTTGTTTAGTGCAAATAATTGTTTAACTATTTGCAAGTTTTAGATGCTTACAAGGCTCAAGCTCAAAATAGGAGAAGGCAAATTGGTGGAAGCAGAAGGGTCTCAAAAGGATCCACAACAAAGGAAAGCAAGATTTCCACAATCTCCACCACCTATTTCGCCTCCTAAAGAAGCAGAAGTTCACTTAAGAATGCCTCATGAGGTAGGAGAAAACAATGAAGAAGTTGACCCCGAAGAGGAAAAAAAGGTGTTCAGGAAAGCATTTCTTGACATGACTGAGATGGTTAGAATCCTTTATCAAGAAAGGAATGAGAGACTGGAAGGAGAAGGATCTAAAATTCACAAAGAAGGAAAAGGATATTCAGGAGGTCACCATGATGAGGATAAGTCAAAGAAGGTAAATGGAGGAAATGTAGGCAATGGAGAGCCATCATCCTCACCCTCATCATCATCATCCTCTACTTCTTCTTCAGTACATTAGCCACACAAGTCAAAGAGAACTAGTAAAAGTCATTTTTTAAAACTTGATATTAAGTTTCAACTGACAATTTTTAATGGTGAAGTCAATGTAGAAAATATTGATAATTGGATTAGGAAATTGGAGGTATATTTGAGAATACATAACCTTGAAGATGATGATACCAAAATTCAATTAGCTTCATTGAGAATGGAAGGTGTAGCACTTGTTTGGTGGGAAGCCAAGACAAAGGAGGAAATCAAGAAACATGGTAAGATTATTCTATCATGGTCAAATTTCATTACTGCTATAAAACAACATTTTTATCCATTAGCTCATA
Source organism: Pinus albicaulis (assembly GCA_034641835.2). Lineage (NCBI taxonomy): Eukaryota > Viridiplantae > Streptophyta > Pinopsida > Pinales > Pinaceae > Pinus > Pinus albicaulis. Next base: position 1,062,810,237 of record CM076582.1, read on the forward strand.
TGCAAAAAGCCATCATGAACTGGTAGGACTTTAGGCAATTAAAGGCACTTGCAAGAATACACCCAATAATTTAGGAGAAGAGCTCTCTTATTAGGGGTCGATTTGCACAACTAAGATACTTTGCTCAAGTACATAGGAAGCTTACATAGCTACCTAAAACATACTATTCTCATGTTTAACCCCACCAGTCTAGATGAATTTTGTGTTCATGCCACACATCGAGAAGCTAGAGGGAAATAAATTTCTGAAGAGGGTAGGAAGAAACATTTTAAGGGTAAAGTAAAGAAAAATAACTTAGAAGGTAAAAACAAAAATAATGCATCTATTAAGAAAGAGGGAGAAAAATTGGTTTGTAAAAATTGTTCAAAAGAAGGCCATGATGAAACTCATCGTTGGAAATTACATCCTAAATTAGGGCCAAAGAAACCCAATAACAAAGGGAAACATAAAACTACTGCTATAGCTCAATATGTTTTAGGATCTGATTCAGGTGATGAATCTAAAATTACAGCCATGGGATTGAATAACATGAAGGGAAAATAAATTGAACTAAACTCAGTACCAGTTCATTAAACTGTCACATAAACACTCCAGATGAAGAATAAATAATAGAATTGTTTCATGTCAGGTTCATATCCAAGCATACAAAGATTGACGCATATTTTGACAGTGTTTCACAAGAAAAATTAATATCTGAAGATTTGGTCAAGAAACTTAACCTTGAGACCATACCACATCCAAAACCGTATCCATTAGGTTGGATTTGTAAGGATGCAAATCTACAGGTTTCAAAGAAATGTATATTGAGGTTTGCAATCACTACAAGTTTTGTTGACACAATTGAATTAGATGTGGTTCCACTTGGTATCATTGGTATGGTATTAGCGAGTCCTTATTTGTATGATAGGAAATCGATCTTCCATCGCCATGAGAAAAAGTATCATTTATTCAAATATGGCAAGGACTTCCTTGTTAGATCACATCGCAAGAAGACAAACATTAAATGCTGGACAGTTAAAGAGGCTGGTAAATTCATGTAAGAATTTTGTTCTTCTTATGTTTAAGCCTAAAGCTAATATTCATCATGAATCATTTGAAGGATGTGATCCTAAGTTGAAATCAGATTTATATGATGTGGTTAATGGACATCATGAGATGTTTTAGGAGCTAACAGGATTGCCTCCAAAAAGGGAAATTCAACGAGATTCAGTTGCAACAAGATTGTCCTCTTCCAAAAATCGATATGTATCGCATGTCGATAATGGAGAATGTTGAAATAAAGAGAAAAAATAAAGAGATGTTGGATAAAGGCATCATAATGAAAAGCACCTTGCCATGCAGTTCACCCATAGTCTTGATACCAAAGAAAGATGGGACTCGGTGCATGTGTGTAGATTTTTGAGCTTTGAACAAGATTATGGTAAAAAATCATTACTCACTCCCAAGAATATCTGATTTTCTTGATCAGATGAAAGAAGAAAATATTTTCACTAAGTTAGATTTACGAAGTGGATATCATCAAGTAAGAATTACAAAAAGTGATATATGGAAAAATGCATTCAAAACCAAACAAGGACTCTATGAGTGGCTAGTGATGCCGTTTGGTTTGTGTAATGCACTGGAAAATTTCATGCGATTGATTGATAATGTTTTGAGACCATTGCTTGATGGCTTTGTTATTTTTTACTTAGATGACATATTAACTTTTATAAAAACAAGAGAATATCATGTCTTGCATGTGAATAGAGTGCTTGGTATTTTGAAGAAAGAGAAATTGTTTCTTAAGATGTCAAAGTGTGAGTTTGGAAAGACTTCTTTGGTCTATTTGGGACACATTGTAGGGGGAGGAGAATTGAGGATTGATCCTTCTAAAGTGGAGGCCATTGCGAATTGGACCACACCCAAAATAGTAACCGAGGTAACAAGTTTCTTAGGTGCAATTCAATATTGGAGGAAGTTTATCGCAAAATTTTCTTTCATTGAACCTCCTATGCATGCACTGAAAAGTGTGAAGAAATGCATCCAATGGGGAGGCAAACAACAACACGATTTTGAAGCTTTAAAATACAAGATAAGTTCATCTCCAGTCCTTGCATTACCCAATTTGAGACAACCATTCGAGATTCAAACCGATGGTAGTGATTATGCCATGGGCCCAGTACTTTTGCAGCATGGTAAGCCTGTTGCATTTCATTATGAAACTTTTAATGGTGTTCTGACTAATTATCCTACATATGGCAAAGAACTATATGTGTTGGTACAAAGTGTCAATAAGTGGAAACACTACTTAATGGGTAAAGAGACTATTGTACATACCGATCACCAACCATTATAGTACTTGCAGTCATAAACAAAATTGCAGCAATCAAGACATTTCAGGAGGATGGGATTTCTTCAACAATTTCACTTGGTTATAAGGTAAAACAAAGGTATTTTAAATAAAGTTGCAAATATGCTTTCAATACCAATCATTAGTGCTTCTACTTTACTCAAAAATTATTCTTTTGTACATGAGAGTTACATAGAACAATATGCACATGACATCGATTTTCAAGATGTGTATACTAGTTTGAGTGAAGGGAATCAAGTTGAAGAAAAATGTTATCAAATGCATAACAATTTTCTATTTCATTTGGGAAAGCTATGCATTCCAGAAGGAGAGAGGCTAAGTGTCATGAGAGAGGCTCATTCATCTCTTATTGCTAGACACTTTGGGTTAAGAAAAATAGTGGCACATCTACAAAGGTATTGTTATTGGCCTCACATGATAGATAGCGTGTCACGTTTTATAAGATGTTGTTTTATGTGTCCAACAAGTAAGCCTAGTAATAGGAAGCTTGGGTAGTACACACCACTACTGGTACCATCAAGGCAATGGGAGAGTGTCTCCATGGACTTTTTTGGAGGTCTACCTATGTCTAGAAAACAAAATAATTATCTTTGTGTAGTTGTGGATAGATTCAGTAAAATGTGTATACTTATGCCATGTAAGAAAACCATTACTGTTGAACAAACTGCTGAATTTTATTTTCAACATGTTTGGGTTCATTTTGGTTCAAAATTCTATTGTTAGTGACAAGGATTTTAGGTTCATTGGTAATTTTGGTCAAATATATGGAGAATGATGGACACAAAGTTGAAAACAAGTACTTCTTTTCATCCAAAAACAGATGGACAAACCGAGATAGTGAACTAAACAGTTGTGCATCTATTGAAAGGATATTGAAGCAAACATCCTAATTTGTTGGATGAACAACTGCATTACATTCAACATGCTTACAACCTAGCAAAGCACTCTTCAATAGAAACCTCACCGTTTGAAGTATGCTTTGGGTATTTTCCAAAATCGTCATTAGACTTCATCTTTGGGAAGGATGTTGCAATTGATGGCCATAGTGAAATTGATAACGCTTGAAATTTCATTGAGAAAATTCATATCATACATCAAAAAGTTCAAGAACAACTTGAGAAAAGTCAAAGAAAATACAAAGAGAGGCATGACAAACATCGAGTTGATCACAAGTTTCAAGAGGGAGATGAGGTATGGTTGCACATTAGCAAATAAAGATGCAAGGGGAAGGTAAAAATCTCAAACCCATTTGCTATGGTCCTTTCAAGATCATCAAACAAGTTGGTAGCAATGCATTCCAACTTGACTTGCCTTCTTACATGCAAATGTATTCAGTTGTTAATGTTAAAAACTTATGCTTGTATGAGTCACCTTTGATTGATGGTCAAGGAAGTGATGTTCAGCTACCTTCTATTGAATATTTCTCACCAAAATTTCTGGATGAGCTCAAAGAAGATACAATTCTTGACAGAAGGACAAGAGCATCCAAGAGGGGAAGTGTTGACTACCTTCAAGTTGGGCGCAAAGGAACTAAACCAAGCTGGAAAAATGGATGGAGTTTGGAAAGGTGAGGGAGATGTACCCTCATCTACTGAATAGGTAATCAAGTCTTTTGTGGTCCAAAATCTTCCCAATGGGGAGGAATGATCAGGAGTTCATAAATTTTTCCCAAAATTCAAAGTTATAGGATTGAGTTAAAAATAGGATGGTTGTGTATATCTCATCTTCCTGATTCTCACACTGTGTACGATTCAAAAAACTGATGTCGTATGAGGGATATATCGCATTCTGGTCGAAATTCCAAACAGGTAAATTTGCAACAGTTTGACAAGGTTTTACTGGGATGCACAGTTAGCAAAAAGGGATGCATAGTCAACAAAAGGGAATATTCTAAGGAAGATTCCTTCCTCAGAACCAACTGCAGTTTGAAAATTGTCCTTGTTTTATTGTGTGAATGAGTTTTGAGGGGCCAATTAAAGGGTGCCACGTGGCTGGCCCTGAGGCTGTGTATTATCCCAAAATGGGGCTTTTCTGTAGCAAATAGAATATCTAAAGATATTCTAAATTTAGGGCTTCAAAAAATATTGGACATCAAAATTTATATCAGTTATTAAGATGTAAAAGGAACATGTAACTAGAAAGTGGATGATCAGTAGCAGAAATATGCCTCACTATTCTCTCCCAGAATGAGGAAATGCAACATTCTGGACCATAAAAACATATATTTCAGAAAATAACACAATAAATATAGGAAATGGCACTTGGATCCCATGTTTTATACATTATACAACTTCCATATCAAATTTGAGCTCAAACAAATCATCCTAGCTAAGTTAAACAGGTCTCCCCAGCTAGAGATGGCTCAAAAACACCCGAATCCCATGACTTTCAACTGCAGCATTTCTGAAGACTATGAGAGTTTAATTCCTATGAGGGTTTCTGCAAAAAATTATGAAATAATACTGATATGGAGCTTATTTCAATCAACTAGCATAGAAATGGAGGTTTAACCTCTTTTATATAAGGAAAAAGACACTCCGCAAGGGTTTCCGGAAATATACATGTACAAAAAGCAGCACTGCAGAAAATAATGAAGTTTACTACAACTATGCATTAAAAATGACTGAATATAACATAAAATATCTGAATAATACATAAAATGGCCAAGGGCCCTTCTTATTAGATCTCTCGGAGGGAAATAAGCACCTTCTCCTCAAAGACTACCACAAAATTTAAGTGTGCTACCCTACTGCTGCTGCACCTCCATAAATGACGCAGTTTCTGAAGGGAAATGTATTTTAGATGAATATGGCTGAATGGAACTAATAAAAATGATGAATTGGAGCTCATATCCTTCCCCTTAGATCCCTTAAGAAAGCTAACCCAAAGAGAGGATGGAATTCCCGCACGGGAATTCTTTACACTAAGCAGTGCTGCAACCACAGCTAAACAGCTGAAGCATGTAAGTACTCAATAGACTAAAGATAGCTAAATACTGAATGATATCTGTGATGCTATTCCCTCCTTTTTATCTTTGGTAAGCCTCCTCACCCCGGACCCCACACATTGTTGAGGTGACTTCCTAGTGAAGATTCCTCTTCTAAAACTGCGTTGTCCTTGTTGGCTTCCCTCTTCCTTGTAGCAGCGTTGTTGACTTGATCAACTGAGACTAATCCACCTGCAATACCTCTTTTCACATTAAGGGATCTTCAATCTATTTCTTTTATGTGTGTCTAGGCTGATCCTTGTTCACATTGAGCTAGTTCACTTAGGTGATCTCTTCCTCCTCAAGAATGCATGTTGACTTAGTTAAACTTGACTATGTCCCCATCTATTTTGCCCTTGCTCACACTTGGAAGTGTAAAATCCAACTCCTAAGGTGATCTCCTTCCTTAATAAGGTGGAATTTATTCATATATTTATTTTTCATGGGCCTCCTTCCCATTTATTCCTCTTCTAAGTGAAAGCATCAAAATCTAATATTCCAATTTTCTTGTTTGCAAATTTTGGAATGTTACAGTCCTCCACACCCAAATGTTGCTTTTCCTCAAGCAAATGCAAGGATAGGACTGAAGAGCATCCTCTTCTCCCCTGTAACAACCTCATAAGATGAAATCCTCCTAGGATCAAGGTGCTGCATCATCAATATATCCCCAAGTTTCCCCTTCCAAGTGTGTAAGCTATCTAAATAGCTGACATTATCTGATAGTGGAACATTCATGGAGGAAAAAATGGGCTATTTGAAGGTCCCCTTGTGGCATGAGAGCTGATATATATTAGGATTCATCACCCCCATTTGAATCTCTCCTCCCTAAGCTATCAACCAAACAAAATGAGTCATCCTCCAGGTTGGTAACTCATGAAGGATCTCTTCCACCTCGAGCTCATGCAGAATAGGTGGGATGAAAATATGAATATGGTAGACAAGATAGCCTACCCCATGATATCTTCCTCTCTACTTAATATAAGTGTAGATAATTTTCTGATCTTGGGCTGCCATAATGTTGCCCTTAAATGGAAAGGAGGAAACTAGACCTCCAAAGGTCCCTTTCCCAGCGTTGTGCATCAAGCTGGCCCAAACCATCTCATACATGATGGATAATAAATCACTATCATATGGCATCCCATCCATCTCATGGCCCTTCTCATAAAGAAAAAAAAAGTTTGATGTAGAGGCCATGTCTCTTCCCATGCTCCCCTTAGAACATGTAATGTAGAAAGTGTGGGGATGCTCCTCCCCCAAGAACACATCCACCCAATGTGTTTCTCCTTCAATCATGGTCCCCATAAAGGAAAAAACAACATCAGTAAATGGGCTTATTATCAGCACCAAAATGATAGAAATACAGAAGGCTTCATGTGGTGCTGGAAAGTACCGACAGTCTCCCAAGTGGCCCCAGCGCAGTTCTTCCCACTGCAGCTTCAAAAAATAGCCTGGCAAGTTGTTTTTTGACAAATGGCTTGTTGTGTAAGTCATCACACCCACTAATAAATAGTAGATGGCTGAATATATCAACTGATCATACAAGGAGTAACCAAACACTTGCCCCTGATCATATAGTAGATGGTTTTCTCCATTATAATAGCTGGCAAAAAAAATTCCATGGAGCCTAAAGAAGAACTTACCCCTTTGTAGAGAAATCCACTGCAAAGAAAGGTAGGAGAAGGAAAATATTGTTTTGAACAATAAATAAATGAAAAAATATAATTCTTACCATGTAATGAAAGCAAGGTGGTGACATCATCCATAGATGAATCCTCCATAGTGGTATGACATACCCATATGAAGAGGAATGAACCACATGCTGCATGAAAATCTCCCTTCTCCTGCCTGGAAATCCAGGTCAAGGAGAACATACCACCATGGAAAATGAGTTCATCCACTTCTCTACCAATCACACCTCCTCTATGCCCACCAAGTGCATCAAATATGAAGTGATCCTGGGAACATTCCATCAACAAGTTCCTGCTCCAAAGTGACAATGTTGTTGGCCTATGCAAATAGGCTCCTGCCAACTCATAAATCCATTCTTTCACATGCCCCATGTCAAAGACTCCTCCCATAATTTTGTTGCATACAAGAAGTTACTTCCAAGGTGGAAGTAATTCCAGATCATCTAAGGCCAAGGAGTAGCCTCCTTGCACTATGATAGTGCCATCCCCTACTCTTGCAGCATCATGCCAAATGTGAGAGAAAATCTGCCCTTTCTCTCTCCCAATCCTCCATAGCAAAAAATCTATTTGTTGCCTCATCATACCTCCATCATAAAACTTAGGTGGTGAAAAAATAATGACCATATCATCAGGATGCATCCACACTCCTTGGTGCTCTATGATCCAGGTGCCCTGCCAAGTCCCTTCCATCCACATACCCTTGGAAAAAGGTTATGTATCATGATGGCCAAACTCTCTCAAGAGTAGCTAACAAAGCTTTTCCTCTTGCTGCCTTGTATCATAAATTTGCAAGTGGCTCACCAACCTCTTGCTCTTCCCCCACATCCACTCAACCCCTTGTGGATTCCTTCTGTCATTCTTCACCTTGGCATTCTTCCCATGTGGGCTATCATCCTCCACAACTAGTTCCTCTTCTATGCATGCCATAAAGTGTTGAAACACATTTTATTGGAGATATCTTAGATAATACCTCATGTCCATAGCCATCTTGAATCCATCAAGATCCATAGGTGATAAAGGTAAAGCCTCCTCACTGCTATTATTTGATAGCATTGATGGCCTCTCCCATGATATATTTTCTTCCTCATAATCCATCTCAAATTTTATGACTCCCTTCGAAATATCACACTCCAACCTCAAGGGTTGTGTGCAACTCAACATGGGTCTATGAGAATGATGGTTCATCTGCTCCTTGAACCATTCAAGCTCGCACAATGCAGTGAAATCCTGCTACCCTACCTCAGTAATAATGCTTGATCCTAGGCCATATGAAATATATTTCCACAATTTTTAGAAATATTTGCTGCAATAAGTAAAAGTGGAAATATCCCCATACCTTGGTGAGATGTGGGAACCTCTTGTAGTCTTGGAGGGCTCCTCCCTCCAATGTAATGGCTGCCCTCACTGCTGGTGTAGAAGGCTGCTCTCCCAAGGCTGTGACAGCACTGGTACATGTTTCCTCCCATGGTAAAGGTCCTAATCAGCCCTTGAGTGAACTTAGAAAAATAAGTCACTCTTGTATGGCTTAAGTGACTGAACCACCAAGCATTGGCTTCACCCTCCAGGTGCAGCGCTGCAACTTCTATTGCCTCCTTCTCTACCATTGGATGTAGTAGGAAGAATTCCTCAAGCTTCCATGCCCAAGCTCTTGATGTAGTTGACCCATCAAATGTAGACAATATGAATCTATTGGCTTTCATTTCTCCTTTACTGTAGGGTCTTCTTAAATCTAGGGTTTCTTTGAAAGCACTAGGTCGGCACTTGTATTTTGCCAAATATCCACCAAAGATCTCATGCTCTAAGTGGTCTCCTTGCTCTCCACTTCCTCTATGGAAGCAGGAAGTGCATGCATCTTCTCCTTCCTCCAGAAACCTTCTAGATGTCTCATTGCAGCTCTCTCCTCCTTGAAACCATCTTGGAGTTTTAATGCATTTATGTTCTTCCTTCTTAGATCTGAAAATGGATGAGGGTAATCTCATATTCTCCATAAAAAAAATTTTCCTCTTATTCTTATATTTTTATTTGATCTGAAATCCACAGGTTGAGCCAAGATGGCAGCTTTGATACCACTGTAGTATCCCAAAATGGGACTTTTCTGCAGCAAATAGAATATCTAAAGATATTCTAAAGTTAGGGCTTCATCAAATATTGGAAATAAAAATGCATATCAGTTCATAATATGTACAAGGAACATTTAACTAGCAAGTGGATGATCAGTATCAGAAATATACCTCACTATTCTCTCTCGAAATGAGGAAACGCAGCATTCTAGACCATTAAAACATCTCTTTAAGAAAATAACACAATAAATATGGGAAATGGCTCTTTGATCCCCTGGTTTATAAATTATACAACTTCCATATCAAATTTTAGCTCAAAACAATCATCCTCGCTATGTTAAACAGGTCTCCCCAGCTAGAGATGGCTCAAAAACACCCCAATCCCATGACTTTCAACTGCAGCATTTCTGAAGACCATGAGAGCGTAGTTCCTCTGAGGGTTTCTATAAAAAATGATGAAATAAGACTGATATGGAGCTTATATTAATCAACTAGCAGATAAATGGGTTTAACCTCTTTTATACAAGGAAAAAGACACCCGGCAAGGGTTTCTAGCAATATACATGTACAAAAAGAAGCACTGTAGAAAATAACATAGTTTACTACAAATATTTATTAAAAATGACTAAATATAACATAAAATAGCTGAATAATATAGAAAATTTCCAAGGTACCTTCTTATTATATCCCCTGGAGGGAAATAAGCACCTCCTCCTCAAAGACTAGCACAAAATCTAAGTGTGAAACCCTGCTGCTACTGCACCTGCATAAATGACACAATTTCTGAAGGGAACTGTGCTGTAGATGAATATAGATGAATGGACCTAAGCCAAATGATGAGTTTGAGCTCAAATAATTCCCCTTTTATCCCTTAATAAATCTGACCCAAAGAGAGGATGGAATTCCTGCACGGGAATTCTTTGCACTAAGCAGTGCTGCAACCACAGCTAAACAACTAAAGCATGCAAGTAGTCAATAGACCATCGATGGCTTAATACTGGATGATCTCCTTGATGCTATGTACTCCTTTTTATCTTTGGTGAGCCTCCTCACCCCAGACCCCACACATTGTTGAGGTGACTTCCTAGTGAATATTCCTCTTCTAAAACTACATTGTCCTTGTTGGCTTCCCTCCTCCTTGTAGCAGCGCTGTTGACTTGGTCAAATGAGACTAATCCACTTGCAATACCTCTTTTCACATTAAGGGATCTTCAATCCAGTTCTCCTATGTGTGTCTAGGTTGATCCTTGTTCACATTCAGCTAGTTCACTTGGGTGATCTCTTCCTCCTAAAGAATGCATGTTGACTTAGTCAAACTTGACTATGTCCCCATCTATTTTGCCCTTGTTCACACTTAGAAGTGTAAAATCCAACTCCTAAGGTGATCTCCTTCCTTAATAAGGTGGAATTTATTTATATCTTTATTGTTCATGGGCCTCCTTCGCATTTATTCCTCTTCTAAGTGAAAACATCAAAATCTAATATTCCAATTTGCTTGTTTGCAAATTTTGGAATATTACAGGCTACCACGTGTCCCTGAAATGGTGTGGTAAAATTTTGTTGAGGGTCTGTAGGACTCAACCCTGAGACCTCCCACTAGGAAAGCGCATGGTTTACCACCTGAGCTATACGTTGTGACTCAGACTCTAAGGTCACGGGATATATTTATGGTTTAATGTATTGGCATATGGGGGGTTGGGAACCACTGGCAGTCCCAACTCGCCAGCGGTTCCCTGGAGTAGTCACATGGCAACGTAACGATAACATCCACCGTTGTGGTCTATACATTAACTCGATAGTTCAATCCATCTACAGTTATGCAAGGTTATCACATTGAAACCATTAACTTACCACCTCCGCGCAGTTTATGTAACCCGTCAACCTCAACTACAGTTCAACTCTTCCACCAGGGGTTTAAACAAGAGTTTCGTCGACAGTTACGATTAGTAACCCGTGGTTTTGTGGTTGGCATGTGGCCACCCCAACCAAAAACATTTATTGTCGCAGTCAAGTTAGTGGGAATTTTGGCACGCATGCCTAAATTGGTGGCCTGTGCCTAATTTAACTCCAGTTAAATGGAGTTCTCCACTTTTAGTGGAGCTTTTCTAGGTGAAACTGGGAAAAAGAGTAGGAGACTCAATTTTGACCCATTCTGAGTGAATGAAGAGTCATTTTTGACTAATTGGAGCATTATGGAGCCATTGGTGCAAAAAAAACAACCATTAGAGCACTGTAACTACATGTAATATCATAATTTGAGCATAATGAAAGATGGACATGCCATTGGGAGCTGGACCAATAGATGTAGCCCAGGAGGGGTGAACAGCTTCATCATGTCTGTTTTGTAAATTTCACGTGGTGACTTATTTCTCGATTTTACACTATTGTTCAGTGTTATTTATGCTTATTTCATGCTTCTAATTCACTAAAAATCATTTACAATTCATGGAAAAACACCTCAATCCCTATGCAAACTAATGAACTGATTATGCACATGTTTTTAGACTGAAAAGACACTTACCACAACAAAACTAATATATTCATTTTAGATCATAGGGAGCAAATATGAGGGAATAATGGAGGATGTTTAGCAGTGTGTGGATGATGACATGGTGCAACAAAAGTGGGGCCTGAGCTCATATCGTAAATCACAATCGGATTGTTTCACTTATCAGAAAGTAGGAATGAAGTTTATGGATGGTGATTTGCATAGTGCGGCAGTGGGAAGGTGATGTGGCAAGAGGTAGGACCTCTCGCAGATCGATATTTTATGTTATAAGCAACGAAGGGTGAATGTTAAAATTTGCGGAGTGCAAAGTGCAATTGCCATGAGTGGAAGGTGACGTGGTTTGACAGAGGTGGGGTTGCCTGCAAATCGCAAATCGTAGGGTTTATATATGAGTAACAAAGTGTAAGATTTAAGATTTTCGATGGGAAAATTGCGATGAATGGAGGAGTGACGTGGAAGATGAAAGTGGGGCCCACCCGCAGATCGCAATCGGATGATTTTAGTGATAAGAAGCATAGGGTAAGGGCTATAGCTCGCGGGGGTGATGTGTGGTGGGTGATGGATGACGTGGTATGACGGAAGTGGGGCCCAGCCTCAAATCACAATTCGCAAGGTTTATATACAAGCTAAGCGTTAATATTTGTGATGGGTGGAATGTGGTGAGGGGAAGGTGACATCGAAGGATGAAGGTGGGGCTGCTCACGGATAACAATAGGGAGTATTTAGTTATGAGGAGTGAGATGTAAATGATGTAATATGCGAGGAGCGAAGTGCGATGAGTGAAGAGATTGGAGCTGTGAAAAGGTAAATGGTAAGTTTCTTTCATATTTTTACTATGGGGCATCCTCCCAACCTGCCTTTGAAGTGCTGGGCCTTCATCTTAGCTGCTCTAGCTCTTCATTTTCTTAATTATGATGTTGCCTTATCCGTTCAAAAGAACCACAAGACAATAGGAGAAATGTGACTAAATAACCAATGCGAATGCCTTATAATATTAGAGACAAATAATGAGATACCTTGTATTTAGTAAGAACCCAATAGAGCCATGACATGCAATAGTAGGGTGATAATTAAAAGAGACATACTCCAACAATGTTATGTATAAAAGGGTGTAACGACCAAGCCTTGTATTGGAGCACCAAAGAATTAGTTTGAGTGAGGAATTCACATGTTTTCCCCATTACCCTACCTTCAAACTTGAATCTTACACACTTGAGTTCAAAGTGATGAGAGAAGGGAATGGATCGGACTCGAAATAAAATACCATATTCTTGCCTTGAAAAAAATCCTTAAATCCCTTATGACATGAAAAAGAGAATGATTTTCCAAATAAGAGGATTATAACCATTCTTTGTCAATCAAAACGTAGGGAAGTGGAGATTATGAGACCTCTCCATTTTTTTCCAAGTATCCTTCTCCCAATCGCATGGCCTGATTGGCTTGTAAATTTTCTTGGCAGTTGAGCTCTCAGAGAATATTAGAAAAATCCTCAATAAATTTTAAATGAGAAGCTTCTTCATTAATTTTGGATATTGAGTGTGTTGGTGAATAATCACTTGACATATGTTGTTTGTTCATGAGCACTTTATAAGAACCACCAAAGTCCCCACTTCCACCATGGAACTTATGTAGACCAAATCAATGCATCTAATTTTTGAAGAACATCATAACTCTTGGCTTCATTATTGGTGGCTATTCTTAGTCCCCAAACATATTTATTTTTAGTATTTCCTCTAGGATGAATAATGAATAATCCCCCTCACTCCTACCCCTCACACTTTTCACTTCCCAAGCCTAATATTAATTATATATGTGAACCATATATATATTAAAGATATTAAATTTACACTACAAAAACTGCTCTATAGAGTTAAAAGAGAGATACCAAATATACCTTGTAAAAGGTACATGTGAAATGTTTGCATCTATCCTTCTAAGGATCTACTCTAAAAGGTATTACATTTTTATTTTGTTTATAGTGTAAAATTATGATCACTTTTGTTGTTTCTACAGTCTCTATTGAGTTAGAATTATATTGATGGTTGTGTGTTGTATCTAGATTTTCAAGTGAAATATTCTAAGTGTTTGTTGGTATTAGTACAATGCATGTCAGATGAATAATTTTTTATTTTTGCTCATTATTGAAACTTTCATGTTTTATGAAGTCAAAGATGTTGCAGGGTACCATATAGCTAAATTACTTTTTGATATTTATATTTTTTTTTAGTAATATTCTAGGTGGATTAAATAATTAAAGAAGATTTATGGCCAAATCCCCTAAAATACTTCAACACTATGAGTATTTTGTTGGAACAAGGTCCCCTAAAAGCTGCGAATTTTGTACAAATTTGTATATTTTTGGTCTTAATTATTCTAATGCAGGGGTTTTGGGGTGGGTCAAAGCCCCAAATGCATTGTAATGGGTCAAGGGTAGACCAAGAGTCCACAAACCACGGGTTGCAGACCATTGGAAGCATAGGTTAATTTGATATAAATAGATGAACATTTTGAGTCTTAAGGTAGGCAAGAATTAAGTCTGATGCTAAGTACGAATTGTTAGATTTGTTGTTGGGTCGTTAGGGTAAGGACTCCTGTTGGCTGTGTGCGCAAAGATCCTCAGCCCTGCTGTGTACGAAACCTGCTGGTTGTGTGCACAGGCCGTGTTTGATTGTATTGGGTTTTGGATGTTAATATATGCGGATATAGTTAAAGTATTTCTGTGTAATCTGATATAATGTATTACTATTGATACAAATTATTGGGATCTGTTACGAATACTGTTGGTTATCTGTTTATGCTGCGAATCTGTCTGTGTTATGGTATAACTGTAATCTGTCAATGATACATTATGATAATGTGTGCTAACTACTAATATGCACGTGGATGAAAATTTATTAACTAGATCTGTGCATGATAATAGCCCTGTATATTCCGATTATACTATTAACAACCCAGCGAATAGATCTGTTTGGTGCAAACCTAATAGGTTGTGAACGTGGATCTGCTTAACTTACCTACTCTCTCTCAGGGTGCGGAAACATGGTTCTAGCACCCTCCCGTACTGCTTCGGGTGAGACTTTGGCCTATGCAGGAAAGTAATTGCCGAAAGGGCTAGTAGTATAAAGGTTTGTTGGAAAACCTTAACCTTCGAACCTAGGTCAAGACCCCTCAAGCCAACAAATGGTTCTGTTGCCAGGACTAGGAGCATTTTGAGAGAGGGATAGGGTAATGACAAGGGAACATTGGAGAGCTGAGAAGAAAGAAATTAAAGAGTGGTTTGAAAACCAGGTTCAGGAATTTGTGGTAAAAGATAATTTCAGTACAAAGTTGATGACAAAGAAGTGGAAGAATATGTACATTTTCACAAAGGTCTACGAAATTTTCTTTGTGACATTTGCAACCGAGCTTCAGGAGTGGCTCACAAGGCTAGTAGATTTCCAGAAAAGTTGGAAGGAAAAACAGGTCATGCAGTGGACTCCATAGTTGATCCAACAGTTAGAAAAGGCTAATAACACCATCACTCGTACAGTAGATCACTAGATAGATAGTGTGCTGGGAGGGTTTGGGATAGAGTTTTCAATTCATCAGTTCATATCCTTTTCTGAAGTAGATCAGAGGTTCTTCAAGGGTTTCCGGGGTAAGTTTCAGAAAACCTTTCCATTATTTATTAATATATTATTATGTGAAAAGAGCATTATGTGTAGCCATACAGAGTGAATGAGCTCCGATCAGAGTGAGGGTATAACACAGAGTGGTAAATATTACAGAACTAATCAAGAATGACATATATAGGTCTATACTCTAGTAAGGGATTCAACTATGCATAGCCCTCCAACTATACCACCGTCAAATCAACATAGGGGTAAGAACTCAGCCGTACCTCCACCACCAAAAGACGAGATGGCCTCGCACATGAAGCTACCTACCTTTAAGGGTGTAGGGGACCGAAATATGGTTCGATTATAGTTTGTCACAGAATTGGTATCGACTGCTCAAAATGTGGCCAATGATGTTGTGAAAAGGGCACAAGTGTCCCTTGCTTTTGAAGGAAGAGCCTTGGACCGGTACATGGGATACGTATCTCAGCATGCAAATGCGACCATTCAAGAAGTTAATAGTTCCCTAAAACAGTAGTTTCGGAAGCCTAAATCCTACTCTTAGATAGTAAATGATCTAAAATATTTCAAGCAAGGACACTATGAGTCTATATGGTAAGTTGAACAGTGGCTAAAGAAGGTAATCAGAGAAGGGGAATTTCTGTATGATGACAGACAGCACAAGGAATGGTTCTTTTCTATGTTACTGCCTCACTTGCGCATACCTATGGATTAGAAAGCCATTGAATAACAGGAAAAAGCCTTGGAGATTGCTATGAAGTTGGAAGCCATGCCGAGAGATGATACCTAGTTGGGAGTACAACAAATCCAAGAGAAACTAGGGGCAATGCACATGGAGATCCAGAACCTACGAAAGGACCGAGGGAAAGAAGCTAGCCCAGACGTATGGTGCATACAATGTAGGGTATCTGGGCATACCAAGGATCAGTGCCCACTACTGGCATACTACCTAGAAGTGGGGGGACCCAATTCGTTGCACCAAGGACCAAGTGAACTTGCATTATGGTGTGATGATTGTCGCATAGCTAGCCTACATGATACTAACCATTGCCCTCGTCTAGGTGTGTATGTCCCAGAACTGAAGCAACAATGGTGCAGGATTTTCCAGTCAATATGACATGATGAGCAGAACTACCAAACTTATAATCTAATGATAGAATGGGGAAACCTATATGGGGTACAATCAAACCCTTCTTCACAAAGATCCCCCTTAGGTATAGGTGGTTCCCCAGCTAGGGGCATGGGAAGGGGCCGAGGTGGGAACACAGGTAGGGGAAGAGGAAAACTGATCTGCTATAACTGCGGAAAGGTAGGACACTTTGCTAGGGATTGCCCGAACCCTGCAAGGAAATCTTGCAGGTACTGCAGACAGCTGAACCATGTAATTGAAGATTATCTGATTCTGATCAGAAAGATGCAGGAAAATAAGAAAACACCTACGCAAAATGTAGAAAGGGTTAAGGCAGAACATCAAGATGAAGGACCAAGAATTAACTTCATAACATGCAGTGGCATGGCTACTAGGGGAGCCGAGGAGAAAGTTGCAGCTGAGCCTCTGATCTGGAAAGTAGTCATTAAGCAAGAAGGTTTTGACCTATAGAAGGAAAAGGAAACCTTTGTCATAGCTCGAAAATACTTTACTAAAGCTAAGTCATATACTTCTCAGACCCTGTTAGGTCACTATATCACTAGTATAGTCCCTTATTATTGTTAGTGTAACCCCGTATTATTATTATTGAACCCTTGTAACCCCCATTTTGTTATTATTGTGCCCTTAAATTATTATTGTTAGGTCAACTAGGATTACATTATGGCCCACTAGGATTACATTATGGCCCCATGGACTCCTATATATAGAAAGGAGGTTTTGTAAATTGTATCATCCAAGAATTGTTCATTTATGTAATGTATTGGAGGTTTCCCCCTCGAAGTGGCTTATTTCTAAGGCGTTCATATCTCTTTTCTTCTATTTTTGGAGCTGGTTACACAACATTTGGTATCGGAGCTTTGGATTCTAGGGTTTCGCTGCTCCAAACAGGTCATCGTGGCATTTTCGCTATAACTTTTTTTCTACGAAGTTTCAGAAGCTGAAATTTTTAGGGTGCGAAGAAAAAATCCTGAGGAAGCGCGTATAAAAATTTCAGAGTTTGGTTCGCAATAATTTCGGAGATATGATCTGTGGAAGTCAGGTATTTTTTCGGGCTCCTAAACATGTCATCGTGGCATTTGCGCTATAAAACATTTTCTATGAAGGTTCAGAATCTGAAATTCATATGGTGCGAAGCTGAAATCCTGAGGAAATTCATCAAAACATTTCAGAGCTTGGTTCGCAATATTTTTGGAGATATGATCTGTGGAAGGTAGTGCTTTTTCAGGCTCCTGAATTTCATCTCAAAGAGGTGATCGTGGGAAAACTTCAATAACTCTCTCTCTGGGAATTGGATTGAAGTGCCGTAAAAAGTGGTCACAAGTACACAGACTGAAGTTTCTGGGCTATCAATTTCAGAGACAAAGGACAAAACAGTGACACGTGGCAAGTCGTACAAGCTCGCTCTACTAAACCAGTCCAGAATTAGGTCATTGTGGGAGATTGGACACAACTTTGTCTTGGAGAATCCAAATCAGGTCAGACCTGTGGCATTTTAAAGAAGCTTCAGAGATCTACTACAGGGCTGAATTTCAGATATCGAAGATTTTCAACTACAGAGATAATTCAATTTCAATATCGAGCTCCTAAAAGCTAGTAAAAGGTGTGTATTTTTTTTCCGAATTGCATAAGTCTTGTTTGAAGAATCAAGTTGAATTGATTCAAAGGGCATCTTGTAGAATAGATATCAATATTGGATTCTAAAATGGCCCCTAAAAAGAATTCAACACCCATTAAGCCTTCAGAAGGCTCTACTATGACTCATGAAGATGAAGAATGGCAACATGACATATCAAAATTACAAGAGCAAATTTCACTCTCGCAAAGAACAACAAAAAATGAAATGGAAGTTTTGAAGAAAGGCATGGAAACTAAGATGGATGGTTTGAAGAAAGGCGTGGAAGCTAAGATGAATGGTTTGGAAGCTAAGATGGATGGCATGGAAGTGGGCATGGAAGCTAAGATTGATGACATGGAAGCTAAGATTGATGAAAACATGAAAGACAACATGGAAAACATGAAGAATGATCTAAAAGCATACATGGAAGGCTTGATGACAAGCTTAAAATAAGAAACGATTCCTAATGGCGGAAATATAGTAGAAGAACCTCATGATGAGAACAAAATAAATGTTAATCATGATTTCATAACCTCTAATGTTGGCGGGAAGAACCACCATATTCCAAAAATGGATATGAGGAAGTTTGATGGAAAGGATCCTGGAAAATGGATACTATAGATGGAGCAATATTTCGATCTCCATAATGTGAAAAACACACAAAAGGTACGCATTGCAACTTTACATTTAGAACAAAATACATTTGTATGGTATCGATGGCTTTGCTCCCGTAAAAAAATTGTCACTTGGTCAATTTTTACGGAGAAAATGATAGCACATTATGAGGATACAAAGAGCAACACCTTCTTTAGCCAATTGATAAATCTCAAACAAAATGGTTTAGTGGGGCAGCACATTGAGGACTTCCAAAAATTGAATATAAGGGTAATTGATATTCCAGAGGAACACATGATCGATCTCTTCATAGGCACTTTAAAGGATAACATCCAACATGAAGTTCGTGTTTTGGAACCGAATTCATTGGAGAAGGCATTCAGGTTGGCAAGAAAAATTGAATGTAAAATAATGGCGACAAGGAAGCCTACCACTCAATTCTATAAAGAAGGAAGTGTTGCTACGTCTAGATTTCCACAACCTACAAGGTTGACACCACAACAATTGGAATAAAAAAGAGCAAAAGGGATTTTCTATAGTTGTGATAGCAAATACAATAAAGGTCATAAGTGTGTTGAGAATAAATTATTTTACATAGATTGTGAAGAGGAAGAATAAAATGAACAAGAAGAGGATATACACCAGGAACCAGCCCTAGAAGGGGAAGAAATGAATCTGACCATATCGTGTAATGCACTGGCAGGAATTACCACTCCTCAAAATCTCAAGATACAAGGACAAATCAAGAAGAAAAAGGTAATAGTGTTGATTGATTCAGGTAGCACCCATAATTTTAGTCATTTTAAGGTAGCCAAGGAATTAAATTGTTTCCTATACCCAACACCAGAATGTCAAGTGATGGTTGAAAATGGAGGAACTATAAATTTCTCTGGAAAATTCCATAATATTAAGCTAACCATGGGGGAATATGTATTGACTAGTCCAATGCTTTCCATTCCTATGGGTGGTCCTGATGTTGTACTAGGAGTACAATGGTTACAATCTTTGGGGATGGTAGCTTTTAATTTTCAAGAAATTTTCTTGAAATTTTTTTCAGAAGGAAAGGAATTCGAATTACGGGGTATTGAAGGGAATCCAGGAAGGATAATAAGCTCTAATGTCATGACAAATCTTGTAAAGAAAGAATAATGAGGCGTAATTGCACAATTATGCTCAGTAGAAGTTTCGACATCAAAATCATATATTTCTGCAGATCTCCAACAAGTCTTGGACAATCATTCCAAGGTGTTTGAAACTTCCAAAGGACTCCCACCTATTCGTGATCATGATCATGTTATTCATTTGATACCAGGAAGTGTTCCTCCAAAAATCAGGCCTTATAGATACCTTACTTCCAAAAGAGCGAAATTGAACGTATGATTGCAGAAATGTTAGAGGCGGGTATAATTGAACCTAGTCAAAGTTCTTTCTCTGCTCCTATAGTTTTGGTACACAAGAAGGATGGATCATGGCAAATGTGTCCGGATTATAGGGAGCTCAATAAGCTCACCATTAAAGACAAATTTCCCATTCCTATGATTGATGAATTATTGGATGAATTACATGGAGAAATTTATTTTACCAAGTTGGATCTTTGTTCGGGATATCATCAAATTCGAATGAAGACTGAAGATATTCCAAAAACAGCATTTCGAACTCATGAGGGTCATTATGAATTTTTGGTCATGCCTTTTGGCCTTACCAATGCACCTTCTACATTTTCAAGGGTTGATGAATTCCATTTTCAAACCCTTCCTTAGAAAATTTGTGCTAGTATTTTTTGATGATATACTAACCTACATCAGGTCTTGGAAGGATCATGTTGAACATGTTGACAGGGTGCTCAAACTATTGCGGGAGAAACAATTATATGCAAAAAAATCCAAATGTTTCTTTGGAGTACAAGAGGTGGAATATCTGGGTCATATTGTATCTCACGAGGGTGTTAAAGTAGACCCTAACAAAATTAAAGCCATTAAGGAATGGAAAGTCCCCACAACCATAAAGCAGTTGCGAGGATTTCTTGGGTTAACAGGGTATTATCGCAAGTTTTTTAAGAATTATGGGAGAATAGCAGCACCTCTAACAACATTATTGAAGAAAGATGCATTTTCATGGACTCCTGAAGCAACTAAGGCCTTTGAACGTCTTAAGGAGGCAATGTGCCATGCACCGGTCTTAGCTACGCCATACTTCACAAAAACCTTTATTGTGCAATGTGATGCCTCAGGAAATGGAATTGGTGCAGTTTTAATGCAGGAAGGAAGACCCATTGCTTTTGAAATTTGTCCAATCAAAGGAAAGTATTTACAGAAACCTATTTATGAGAAGGAAATGTTAGCAATACTGCATGCACTAAAGAAATGGCGAACTTACCTAATGGGAAGACACTTCAAGGTAAAAACTGATCATGATAGTCTTAAACACTTTTTGGAACAAAGACTATCTTCAGAAGAGCAACAAAAATGGATCACAAAGATGTTGGGTTATGACTTTGAAATAATCTACAAAAAATGAAAGCTTAATGTTGTTGCGGATGCACTCTCAAGAAAGAATGAAGAGGTGGAAGCATTGCTTTGTGCCATTTCTATTATCCAACCAGATTGGATAACTGAAGCAAGAGATGAATGGAAGAAGGACAAAGATGTATGGACACTCATTCAAAAGTTGCAGCAAGATCCTAGTACATCTGATACATTTAGTTGGAAAAATGATTCCTTATGGTACAAATATCGCTTATATCTTTGCAAGAATTCCCAACTAAAACAAAATATTCTTCTGTAATTGCACACTTCTCCTTTAGGAGGACAATCAAGATTTTTAAAAACTTACCACAGGGTGAAGAAAGAATTTTTTTGGGATGGCCTTAAATCTGATATTCAAAAGCTTGTGGTGTAATGTTTGGTTTTCCAGCAGAATAAAGTGGAAACAATTAAGACCCCGGGACTTCTACAACCTTTATCCATTCCAAGTCAACGTTGGGAGGAGATTTCAATGGATTTTATCACAGGTTTACCTAAGTCTGAAGGAAAGAGTGTCATCATGGTGTAGTTGATAGAATTACCAAGTATGCACACTTTTGTGCATTATCTCATCCATTTAAAGCAAGTACAGTTGCTACTACATTTATGGATAGAATTCAAGAGCTACATGGAAGCCCAAGGGTTATTGTGAGCGACAGAGATCCCATTTTTACTGGAAATTTTTGGACGGAGTTATTTTCTTGTTTGGGTACTCAATTAGCTCTTAGCTCATCTTATCATCCTCAATCTGATGGTCAAACTGAGATAGTAAATAAATGTTTGGAAGGATATCTTCGTTGTTTTGTATCTGATAAACAAACACAATGGGTCAAGTGGTTACCTCTTGCTGAATGGTGGTATAACACTTCCTTCCATACTGCAGCAAAAATGACCCCATTTATGGCACTTTATGGATATCATCCACCATCCATCACATCATATTTAAGATAAAATTTGAAGGTTCAAGCAGTGGAAGATCACATTGAGCATCAACAAGAAGTTCTCCAACTCTTAAAGGATATTCTGAATTTGGCAGAAAATCGAATGAAACAACAGGCAGATCAACATCGTAGTGAGAGAAGTTTTGATGTAGGAGATTGGGTATTTTTACGGTTGCAACCATACAAACAAATGTCCCTCAAGCAAGCTAAGAAGGATAATAAATTATCACCAAAGTACTATGGTCCTTACAAGGTGTTGCAAAAGATTGGTTCTATGGCATACAAATTGGAGCTTCCTGCTTCTTCACAAGTACATCCAGTTTTCCATGTTTCATGCTTAAAGAAGGTTATAGGTGAAAATCTTCCAGTTCAAACAGTATTGCCAGAACTTGATGGGGAAGGGAAAATCATATTGGAACCTGAAGCAGTCATGGAAAAAAGAACTCGACAACTACGGAATCGATCAATTTCGGAGTATCTCATCAAGTGGAAGAACTTACCCACTGAAGATTCTACATGGGAGGATGAGAATTTTATACAGAAGCACCCGGAGCTACTCAAGTGTTGAGGACAACACTTTCTTGAAGGAGAGGGGCATGTTAGGTCCCTATATCACTAGTATAGCCCCTTATTATTGTTAGTGTAAACCCCTTATTGTTATTATTGTACCCTTGTAACCCCATTTTGTTATTATTGTGCCCTTAAATTATTATTGTTAGGTCGGCTAGGATTACATTGTGGCCCACTAGGATTACATTATGGCCCCATGGACTCCTATATATAGAAAGGAGGTTTTGTAAATTGTATCATTCAAGAATTGTTCATTTATGTAATGTATTGGAGGTTGCCCCCTCGAAGTGGCTTATTTATAAGGCGTTGATATCTTTTTTCTTCTATTTTTGGAGCTGGTTACACAACAGACCCTGGAAAACATCAAAGTAGAGGACGAGGTCAAATAATTTTTGCAGGAATGTATGAAGCTGCTACGCAACCAATGGGCCGTAGAAAACCTCCAAGCACTAATAGAGAGCTACGGAGAAAGAACTAATCCACCCCTGGAAATTAAGGATGTGAACAAACTATATAAACATAAGAAACACATTGATAGGGAAATGTGGCTAACAACGCAAATTGGTGATTATGAAATGGATCAGGTTATTTTGGACCTAGGTTCAGATGCGAACATACTACCCAAGAAAACTTGGCAGTGAATGGGAGAACCTAAGTTGGAATGGTCCACTATCCAGTTGCGAATGGCCAATTAGTAGAAGATCATACCGCTGGGAAGGCTCTCAAATATCATGGTAGATATTGTAGGAGTTAAGGTTCGAGCTGATTTTGAGGTTATTCAAATTGTAGAAGATGCAAATCCCTATCCTGCACTCCTAGGATTGGACTGGGCCATAGATATGGGAGGTATTATCAATTTTAAGAGAAGAAGCATAGTATTTGAAAATGAAGGTACACGGGTGATAGTAGCATTGGACCCTACAGAAGGAGAATGGTATATGGAGCTAGTGCGCGAAGAGGAGGATGTGGATCACATCTATAAGTTAACTGCGTGGGATGAATATTGGATCAATCCTATGGTGGATGGTGTACTTTGTTGGGAAAAGGATAGCGAATTTTTTTCAGACTCGGATGGGGAGATGGAAAACTGGCAGAACCGGTTACGTGATGTATCTGCGTTGCGGTGCCTTAGGATCACAAAGGACTTTCGATGTATCTCCTTAGAGGTAAGAGAACTGCCCTACTTTGATGGTTCTATTAGTATTAAAGAGTTTTAGTAAACATTTTAGGTTGAGGTTCCAAGAGAACGAAGGCTATGGGCCCTTAATCTATCCATGCGCACAACACCTTCGAGGTGGTGGGACATGCATAAGGGGGAATTCTAGGATTGGGAAGAGTGTCGAGATATGATGATCTTGCAATTCTAACCTCCAACCAACTTGTGCATAAAAACATTCCTTGGCCCTGGAGACCTGTGTGAGCATCTGTTTGCTTGGATGGAAAAATGGTGTGACCGGACTATAGAATAATGGGTTCACCTGTTTATTCATGCCTTGGGACCAATTCCCACCACATGGTACTTATATTTAGAGCTACATCATCGCACCTGCCACTGGGAAACATTAAAGGATGAATTTGTAGGAAAATTTTGGCTAACAGGGAGAATAAAGGCGCTTAATGAAGCTCTGCAGGATATAGATCGCTTTGAATTTTATGAATCACGCCCCTACATAACACTTGGGGTATCAACATGGGAAACACATATGCAATATATTGGAAACTGCCGCAAAATAACCATAGAACAATGTGATGAGGATCTATGCAATGTCTCTAGCCTAGAGTCGGAGGGTGAGCGCGCAGTTGTGGGACGTTCACTACAAACTATGGATGTTACGAATCCTCTGGCCAACATTGGCTCTGGAAGAGTAGCAGAAAGCTGCGGTCAAGACACTTTAGGCCAAGCTCTGAGCCCTACAACTGAAAATAGACATGCTGCAAAAAAATATGATTTAGGTACGAACAGCCTCAGCAAATAGTAGCGCAACACTTGTTACAGCGAAAATCTACCTTTGTTCCCTTCCAGGCGTAGCCCTCACGATAATTCCACCCAACTTAGGAGCACAAGTCCAGGCCTATGTAGAGGTCCAGCTGGTTTTGGCCAGATTGCTGTATGAAGCGTTGCAGGTTCTCCACACCTCCTTGTTCGAAGAAATTCAACACAAGGATCATCGAGGGCACCAAAAGTTCAGTGTAGATGAGTAGACAATCGAGGAAAAGAACGCTAAATTTTCCCAGGTACAGGCTACTTGTACCCTCACTATAGTGCAACAAACAGAGATGGAACACTTAATTAGTAGACTCTGCGCGAATGTTATAGAAGAAATCCCAGCCATGGCCACCCCCCAGGCCAAGATTGAGGAGTTGGTCGCAACATTAAAGGCCACCAGGACGGAGATTCAGGTGGTCAAAATGTAGATGGAACAGAAGATCGTAGACTTGCAGGCCAAGTTACAGCCAGAGATACTACTGAAGGTATGGGCCTAGTGAGCTGCGCTAGTTACTGCAAATACAAATGTGATTACTGGACATATTACTTAGGGTGCCCAATTTCTAGATACATCCATGTATTTATGGACCAAGGTACAACGTGACCTGATACTGTGTGAAATCAACTAGGACCAACAGCAAAATGAAGAAGTGTTCGAGTAGCTAGAAGCCACGATGCCTACTCTGATCTTTTCTCAACGATTAGCATGACTAAGAACTATCGATGCCCTTCGGAATGATATCGATGAACTCCACTAGAAGAAGAAGACTCTCACTGACTACCTTAAGCCATGGGCTGATGAGGCCCTCAAGCTCTCTCAGGATATTGATGTTGTTGTCAAACAATTGAACTAGACTCTAGAGAGCGTCACAGCTGCGACAGAGGCACCAACTTCACAAAAATTGGTTTATATTTCTCAGAAGGATGTTGCTCAGATTGAAGGAGTGCTACCCCCATTATTTGAGGCGATCAAACTGCTACAAGTGAAGGTGGAAACCCCACCATCACCGTGACTCGAGACGAGTCACAAGATTATGTTAGGGGACTGTTGGAATAGGGTCCCCTAAAAGCTACGAATTTTGTACAATTTTGTATATTTTTGGTCTTAATTAGTCTAACGTAGGGGTTTTGGGATGGGTTAAAGCCCTGAATGCATTATAATGGGTTAAGGGTAGACCAAGAGTCTGCAAACCATGGTTTGTGGACCATTGGAAGCATAGGCTAAGTCTATATAAATGGATGAAAATTTTGAGTCGTAAGGTAGGCAAGAATTAAGTCTGAAGCTAAGTGTGAATTGTTAGATCTTTTGTTGGGTCATTATGGTAAGGACTCCTGCTGGCTGTGTGCACAGAGATACTCAGTCCTGCTGTGTGTAGACAATGCTGGCTGTGTGCGCAGGTTGCATTGGATTGTATTGGGTTTTCGATGCTAATATATGCAAATATGGTTAAAATATTTCTGTGTCATCTGATCTAATGAATTACTATTTATGTGAATTATTGGGATCTGTTAAGAATATTTTGGTTATCTGTTTATGCTGTGAATCTGTCTGTGTTATGGTATAACTGTAATCTATTGATGAGGCGTATTGATAATGTGTGCTAACTGCTGATACGCACATGGATGCATAGTTATTAACTACATATGTGCATGATAATAGCCCTGTATATTACGATTATATTATTAACAACCCTGCAAATAGATATTTCTAGTACAAACCTGATAGGTTTCGAACGTGGATCTGCTTGAGCTACCTACTCTCTTTTAGGGTGCGGAAACCTGGTTCCAGCACCCTCCTATACTACTTTGGGTGAGACTTTGGCCTACGCAAGTATGTCACTGCTAAAAGGGCAAGTAGTATAGGGGTTTGTTAGCAAACATTAACCTTCGAACCTAGGTCAGGACTTCCTCAAAGATGAAGAAGTGTTTGAGTAGCTAGAACCCACGATGCCTACTTTGATTCCTGCTCAACGATTAGCATGACTACGAACTAGACATGCCCTTCAGGATGATATCAATGAACTTCGTCATAAGAATAAGACTCTTAGTGACCGCCTTAGGCCATCGGCTGATGAGGCCCTCAAGCTCTCCCAAGATATTGTTTTTTCTGTCAAACAATTGAACCAGACTCTGGAGATCGTCACAGCTATGACAGAGGGACCAAATTCACAAAAATTGGTGGATATTCCTTAGAATGCTGCTGCTCAGAGTGAAGGAGTGCTACCCCCACTGGTTGAGGCGATCAACCTGCTGTAGGCATAGGTGGAAACCCCACCATCGAGCCAACATATTCATATCAATAACTTTTAGAAAGATCATTCTACTAATGCAAGTTCTCACAATATTCAAATAATTTCAGGAGAATATGAATCTAATTGAATATAATTTATTAATTTTTATTTAATGATATTCAATAGTAATATTGGTGATTGGAAATAAATATAAGGGACAATCTTAGGTATTGATGGAGGAAAAAAGTATGGACCTAAACCATCCTCACAGGCTGTTGATTTTTTTTAATAGCTACAGGTTCCTCAGATATTTGACAAACCCATATTTGTCAGATATTTGATGTAAATATTCATCGGATTTATAATGAGCATTCTGAAAAAATAATCGATGATAGGTATGAGACCTCTATCAGATATCCTCATTATATGTCAAATATTTTATGCAAAGTTTCATCGGCTATCCAATAAAATTTCGTCAAATTGTTTGACGTCCTCTATCATAAATTTGATGGAAATATTCATCGGTTATATAATGCACTTTCAGCAAACATTCATTGAATTTCCAATGATTATGTGTCATAAATAACGATTCATTTCATTAAGGATATTTGACGAAGGGGTGTCTCATATCCAACTATAATATGTTCATTAGATTATTTGAAAAAATTGCACTAATGAAACTAGTAGCCACACGTAATTTTGTTGAAAAACTAACAGACAATTTTTAAATTTTGTTGTAATAGAAATTAGTGTTCCCATTTCCATTTAGGAATGGTTATTGGTTGTAGAAACCTAGTTGGGTATATATTTCCAATGTAACTTTATACCATTCCAAGCACTCACCTATATAATCAACTACTTCTTTATTCATACCTAGCGAAAAGTATTGTTTCTTGACTATTGAGTTTTTCTTTTGATACCTTGGGTTCCCAGCATAAGGAACTCTATGTATCTTAGTTAAAACTAAATTCATTGGCTTATGGAAATTTAACATAGAAATCCTAGTACCTATGTACAAAATATTTGGATCTTCTCATATTTCATAACCCCCGTACTTTGGCTGCAAATTACCTTGTTGTGGGTTTATTTTTATTTCCTTGTATTGTTGATCTAAGTTTCCAACCTCTAAAATTTTGTTTTTGAAATCAAATTTTCATATGATTATGGTTGTAACATGCATGGTATGCACCCTTCCAATGATTGCATTGTCCATTTTTTTCTTTACCCTTTATGTGCTTAACTTCAAAGCCATAATAAAGAAAAAATTCCATCCACATAATTTGTTTGGAATTTAATTTTTCTTGTCCAAAGAAATGCTTCAACGCATTGTGATTATTCCATAATTCAATCCTCTTTCCCATGAGGTATTTCCTCCACATTCATAAGGCATGTATAATGGTTTTAAAATCCAAATCATGAGAGGCATATTTCTTTTCATGCTATTTTAGCTTCCTAGATTCATAACATGTCACATGCCCATTTTGTAGGAGAACTCATGCGAGTCCTTATTTACATGCATCTGTGCATACATGGAATTCTTCCTTTGGATAAATTATATTCAATATAGGTGAACTTGTTAACAATATATTTAAAGGTTGAAAGGCTTCATCACATTTATGGGACCATTCAAATTTAACACCTTTGTTTTAATATTTGTAGATTTATGTGGGGTGGATTTTGTGATTGAGTTGTCTGAAACATCTCCACAATAGACATATTAGATTGTCTACATTTCAAATCTTCATGAAGTAATATGATAAACTCATAAATTTAATAATTCCTCAATAAATATTCTATAGTAGCATGCTAGACCCATGAAATATCTCACTTGTGACACAATTTTTGATGTTGGCTAGTCTTTGATTGCTTTAATATTTTCTTTGTCTACCACTATCCCTTCCTATGAAATTATATGAGACAAATAAATTATTTTTTTTCGATAAAATGAAAACTTACTCATATTGGCATATAAATTATGCTCTCTAAGTACTTGTAAAGGTGTCCTCAAGTGTTGTTCATGCTCTTCTTCAAAATTATAATATACTAGGATGTCATAGATGAATATAACAACAAACTTTCCCAAATAATTTTGTAAAATGTCATTCATGAGGCACATGATCACACCTAGTGCATTAGTTAGCCTAAATGGTACTACTACAAATTCATAATTCCCATATCGAGATAAAAAATTTTTCTTACTAATGTCTTCTTCTTTAACCTTACCTAATGATATCCATATCTCAAGTGAATTTTGGAAAACTCCTTGGTTTCCTTGAGCTAGTTAGAAGTGTCATCTATCCTTGGAAAGGGGTATTTATTCTTCATTGTGACTTTGTTAAACTACCCTAAATTTATTCAGTCTTAGTGTACCATCCTTCTTTTTAATAAAGAGAAACAAGGCATCCCAAGGTGACACACTTGGGTGTATATGCCCTTTGTTTAATATTTCCTCTTTCTTCATTTCTAATTCTTTAAGTTTTGGTTTGGTCATCATATATGATGTTTTGCACTCTGGATTGGCTCTAGGTACCAAGTCAATAGAAAATTCAATGTCTCTTTTAGGTGGTAAACCTGTTGTTATCACCCAAAAAATTTCAAAACATCATTCTGACAAGGTTACAAAATTTCATGGATCAAAATAGGGTTTTATGAGTCAATTTAGGTTTGATCAAGGGAAGGTTTTTTATTTTTTATAGTTTAAAGCTCATCCTAAGTTTCAAATAAAGCCTTCTTTAAAGCTCTTTCATGTCAAACATTCATCATATTAGGATTCATTTCATTTCCAAAAGTTTTTTTTATCAAAACTGCAAAATTATTCAAGAAACCACAATTTCATAGTGCATCACATTGAAAAAAGTTACTTTGCGCTAGGAAAGCACTGTGTTTTCGTAGCGCAAACAACAAAACTCTAGTTTTTCTAACTTTGAGAAGTCAACTTCAAAGGTGGTTTTTGAGCAACTGAAAGCGAATTTTGGAAATATGAAAGAGGTTTTTCTTCATAACAAAACTAAATACAAAAACCTCTCTCCGTTTCTTCAAATTCATTAGGTGGTGGCATAAATTGATAAATTAAAATGCGTTATGAAACTACTGTTACGAAACTGTCGTGTACATTATTGTTTAGCAGTCAACTTCAAGTTCAGTTTTCGGCCAAATGAAAAATTGTTTTGGAATTATGAATGAGGTTTTTCTTCATCACAAACCTAGATAAAAAAACCTCTCTAAATTTTCTCATAGGTGTTATCAGTTGAGAGATACAAGGATTTCATTGAAGCCCTATTTTCAAAAATAGAGTTTTCCTCTTTTACACATGTTTTTCAAATGTAGTTTCTGGACAACAAGAGATGTGTTTAAAAAAAAAAAGAGAAATTTTTATTCAAGACATAATGACCTGCAAAAACCTCCTTTAGTTTCTCAAAATACATCACGTATTAGGAGATATAGGCTTTGTTACAAGACTTATGTTTCAGGAAAAAACAATGAAAAACTGCAAGGATGTATTGGAAATGAAGAATGAATGCCTTCAGAAAGTTAGAATGAAGTGGGTTTATAGTTTGTATGAATTGTAAATACTGAATAAAGGTTATGTTTTGATTTTTGGAGGAAAACATGGTTTTCACTTGGAAAATTTTTGAAGAATTTGCATACTCAGTAGTTTCGTAGTGCATTTAGTGTAAAAAAGCAGAAAAGCGCTACGAAACTGCTATAACTGCTTTTCTTTCTTATTTTGATTAGTTTTTAAAGGGTTGAAGACTGATTTGGGAACTCAATTTGCTATGGAATATGTATTAAAGGGTAATTAAAATGATGTAGTGGAAAGAATTGAGTTTTTGGAGGATAAAAACTTGAAATGGCGGCGCTACGAACCTACTGTGTTTTCATAGTGCATAACATTACAGCATTTTGAGCAGTGTTTAAAGTGGTTTTACATAGTTGGAAGCTAGGTAGGAGTTATGGGACATGTTTTTCCAACTTCCAATAGCCAAGGACCACGAAATTAAGGGTACGTGATGGTTAGAATGTTGAAAGAATGCCAAAAGATCTTATGCCTAAAAAGCAGGGTTATGTTTCCCATGTTCGAGGAGGTCAGAAAAATGGTCATGAAGAAATGAAGTCCATCATCTAGATTTTACCGTGTGATGATAAAATTGGAAATTATGTAAATTTAAGTAGATAAGGTTGCTATAGATAGCAATAAGCAGTTTGAGTTCGTTTTGGATTACGAATGTTAAGTAGATTAGGTGTCTTTTTGTAATAAATTCCATGTCTTATGGTTATGCAAGGTGTCAGTAGTTAGAAATTCAATGTATCTAGTCTAGAGGTAGATCATCCCATGTTGTAACAGGCCTATTAAAGACCAAGAGGTCGAATTAGTAAATGGTTGGACATTTTTGGCAAAACTGTGCTTGTTGTGAATTGACTAGTTTTCAGGTAATACTGAGCTCTTCTACTTGACCAACTTGAGATTTAGAAGGAGTTTTAGTGTTTTCCTATTCTATTTGCATCTTTTATATATCTCATTGCAGTGGTGTTTCATCTATATTACCCAGAATTAATCTTTTAGATGCGTTGACTTCCTATATAAGTGAACTGACTGTTTTTACAATTTCATGTATGTGTACCTTATGACTAAAACTTTAATATGCCTCAACTTCCATGTTAAGTAGATTCACTGAATTACTGAGCTTCTTTGACTCCATAAGCCCAATGTATTCATGTTGATGTGATTCTTAACCTAAATCTATCATTTATCTGTTTATTGTCTAAATAGAGTTAGACATCTATATTTTTATCCAAATCATTAACCCTTGAGAGAGCCCTCTTAGGCTAAGGAGGCTAAGCCTCAGTCAAAGAATAGGTTTGAAATAGTTACATGAAGTTGAATGATTAAGCATCCTATCAGATCCAATTTTGTGATAAAATTTTGGTGCATCTACCAGGAGCCTGAAGATTATACTTTCCCGAAATTTTGAAAATGAACTTATGAAGGTAGTAGGAGCTCAGAATTTGTTCGAGGCTACAACTACCTTGGCGACTCCATTGTTGAAGCATTAAAAATTCATAGATTCATGGTGATTCCACTGGACATATGAAGAGCTTAGATGCTTCCATTCTTGTTTCAGGGTATGCATGTACATATTTTTCAGGAATTCGTGGTTTCCCAAATCATTTTCCCATGGATGAATATTTCTTTAGGAATGGTCCAAAATTTAATGGAGGAGATTTGAGATTGACTTTGATGCATATATCATATTTCTATGACTTTATTGAGCTTCTTAGAGTCAAACATGAAGATGTTTGCATCATATTGTTTTATGATTCATTTCAAGGAAAATGTAAACAGTGGATTGAAATCTTTCTTGTCAGATCTATTAAGTCATTTGTAGATTTTTGGATTATGTTTTTAGAATAATGGATAGACTGAAAAGATTTGGTGGAAAAATCTCCTTCAATTCAAGGCTTAAAACAATGGAATGATGATCATATTAATGAGGAAGTAGATGAAAATTTTTCCTTGTCCTTGTCTTCTTATCTAAAATCATTTGAATGCAAGTCAAAATATAAGATTCAATTTTTGGATGAAGTTACTAGGAACATTGAGAAATACATTGAATTTTTACAGGGTAAAATTCAATCATGCATTCTTCATGATCATGATCATTATTTTCAAAAGCTTTCCATGCCAGAACACAAAGAGAGGGTGTTGCTTCCTTTCTCTTTTGAGATTGAGGAAGAATATACTGTTTTTTGAAAATCATTTTGAATATCAGTTTGATAGCACACAACTGAAATCTTGTGTGGCTGAGCAAAGCATAAATGAGTTGTCCAAAGCTACAGAATGTCATGAGAAGCATAAAAAATATCATGTCTTCTTTGACCCTATAGCTGATTACATGGAAGAGTTCTACAGTCCAGATTGTCAATTATATTTTCATTATTAGAATCAGATCTATATTATGTTGCCTTGGTCATTTCAGTATCATGCTTACTATTGGTTCAAGTGCAGTCAAAAGGTTCAAGTGTCAGATCAGATCAATGACTAGCTTCATTGGAAGTTTCATGTTTCTTAGGTTAAAAATGGAGATTGCAGCTGTTAGGGTAGGTAGGAGTGTGTGAATAAGCTCAAAGTTGACTAAGCATATTTTCAGTAGGTATAGATTTGGTTCTTTTGTAAAATTCATCAATCTTGAGGCCGAGGTGAAGGCCATTAGAGCTTGAGGAGAAAGCTTGGCAATTTCAAAGAAATGATTTTATTTTTTTATTTTTTGTTTTAATCAAGAAAATCGATAATAGCACTAGAACTACTAGTTCTTAGTGTACCACAGGGGCATACTATCCCAAGTGGAGCCACTTTTATCATCCAAAAAATTTCAAAACATCATTTTGACAAGGTTACAAAATTTCTTGGATCAAAATAGGGTTTTATGAGTCAATTTAGGTTTTATCAAGGGAAGGTTTTAGACTTTTTATAGTTTAAAGCTCATCCTAAGTTTCAAATAAAACCTTCTTTAAAGCTCTTTCATGTCAAACATTCATCATTTTAGGATTCATTTCATTTCCCAAATTTTTTGTATCAAAACTGGCCAATTAAAAAAGAAACCATAGTTTCGTAGTGCATCACGTTGAAAAAATTCACTTTGCGCTATGAAAGCACTGTGTTTTCGCAGTGCAAACAACAAAACTTTGGTTTTTTTTTACCTTGAGAATTCAAATTCAAAGGCGGTGTTTGAGCCACTGAAACCTAATTTTGGAAATATGAAAGAGGTTTTTCTTCATAATAGACCTAACTACCAAAACCTCTCTCAATTTCTTCAAATTCATTAGGAGCTGGCAAAATTTGATAAATTAAAATGCACCATGAAACTGTTGTTACGAAAATATCCTATACATGATTGTTTAGAAGTCAAATTAAAGTTCAGTTTCTAGAGAAATGAAAACGTTTTTTGGAATTATGAAAGAGGTTTGTCTTCATTTTAGCCCTAGATACAGAAAATTCTCTCAATTTTCTCATAGGTGTTATCAATTGAGCGATACAAGGATTTCATTGAAGCCTATTTTCAGAAACAAAGTTTTCATGCTTTACACATGATTTTCAAATGTAGTTTCTGGACAGAAAGAGATGTGTTTAAAAAAAGAGAGAGAGGTTTTTATTGAACAAATAATGGCCTACAAAAACCTCATTTATTTCCTCAAACTAAATCACTTATTAGGAGATATAGGTTCTGTTCCAAGACCTATATTTCAGGAAAAAATAGGAAAAATTTGCAAGGAT
Organism: Pinus albicaulis; assembly: GCA_034641835.2. Taxonomy (NCBI): domain Eukaryota; kingdom Viridiplantae; phylum Streptophyta; class Pinopsida; order Pinales; family Pinaceae; genus Pinus; species Pinus albicaulis. The sequence goes on from CM076582.1 coordinate 1,062,844,351, forward strand.
GTATTGCAAATGAAGAATGAATGCCTCAAGAAAGTTAGAATGAAGTGAGTTTACAGTTTGAATGAATTTTAAATACTAAAAAAGGTTATGTTTTGAGTTTTGGAGGCAATCAAGATTTTCATGTGGAAAAGTTTTAAAGAATCTTCATACTCAGCAGTTTCGTAGCGCATTTAGTGTAAAAAAGCAGAAAAGTGTTACAAAACTACTGTAGCTTCTTTTCTTTCTTATTTTGATCAGTTTTTAAAGGATTGAATACTGAGTTAGGAACTCAATTTTCTATGGAAGATGTATTAAAGGGTAATTATGATGCAGTGGAAATAATTGAGTTTTTGGAGGATAAAAACTTGAAATGACAACACTACAAAAAACACTACGAAACTACTGTGTTTTCGTAGCACAGAACATTACAGCATTTTCAGCAGTGTTTAAAGTGGTTTTAGACAGTTGGAGGCTACAGAGGAGTTATGGGATGTGTTATTCCAACTTACAACAGCAAAGGACCATGAAATGAAGGGTACATAATGGTTATAATGTTCAAAGAATGCCAAAAGATCTTATGCCTAAAAAACAGGGTTTTGTTTCCTATGTTGATGGAGGTTAGCAAAATGGTCATGAAGAATTGAAGCCCATCATCTAGATTCGACCATGTGATGATATACTTGGAAATAATATAAATTTAAGTATATAAGGTTGTTGTAGATATCAATAAGCAGTTTGAGTCCTTTTTGGATTAGGATTGTTAAGGAGATTAGGTGTCTTTTTGTAATAAATTCCATGTCTTATGGTTATGCAAGGTGTCAATAGTTAGAAATTTGATGTATATAGCCTAGAGATAGATCATCCCATGTTGTAATAGGTCTATTAAAGACCAAGAGGTCGAATTTGCAAAGGGTTGGACATTTTTGGCAAAACTGTGCTTGTTGTGAATTGACTGGTTTTCAGCTAATACAAACATCTTCTACTTAACCAATTTGAGATTTAGAAGTATTTTTAGTGTTTTCCTATTCTATTTTCATCTTTTATATATCTCATTGCAGTGGTGTTTCATCTATATTACCCAGAATTCATCCTTTAGATGATCTGAATTCCTATATAAGTGAACTATCCGTGTTTTTACAGTTTCATGTGTGTGTACCTTATGACTAAAACTCTGATATGCCTCAACTTCTATGTTAAGTAGATTCACTAAATTACTGAGATGATTTGAATCCATTAGCCCAATGTATTCATTATTATGTGATTATAAACCTAAATCTATCATTTATCTATTTATTTCCTAAATAGAGTTAGCCATCTATATCTTTATCCAAATCATTAACCCTTGAGAGAGCCCTCTCAGGCTGAGGAGGCCAAGCCTCAGTCAAAGACTAGGTTTGAAATAATTACATGAAGTTGAATAATTAAGTAGCTTATCAGATCCAATTTTGTGAGAACACCTGTAATTTTGAAAATCACACCTTCAAATTATTTAAGTAATGGGATATATTCAAGGCTTGGTTCTTGATCCTCAACTATATCCCCCATGTGGGCTACATAAATTTGACACCCTTTTCTTAAATTTATCTTTAGTTGCATGGTTAATATCTCCCTAATAAAAATTGGCCTTGGAATTCCCTATACTTTTCTTCGCTACCCCTCTTCATCAAGGCAAGTGAATGTTTTATTATGAAAATCTACTAATGCATGATGTTTCTCCAACTAGTCCATGCCAATTAAATAATCATACAATCCTAATGGTATTATAATTAACTATGCATTTGTATCTAACCCATTAATATTGATGGGACATTATTTCTCAAGTTCAATTATTCTCCTTTTCTTTCTTGTAGTTAATTGAATTAACTAGGCCCTATGATGCTTGGTATTCTTTAAGTTAAAATTTTCAATCAACTCAGGATCGATATAAGTACTACTACCTCTAGAATTGATTAGAATGGAAATGGGCTGATTATTTAACATACCTTCCACTTCAATCATCTATTCTTGATGCTCATTCTATCTATTTTTTAGTGGTGCATTCATCATGGGCATGCTTTTACCCACGTCCCTCCATTGTATCAACTGCTTGGATATGGTGTACAATCATTATTTGTCCTTCTTTGTGAGGGAAGTCCCTATACAGGTGCTCTCGTCCACAACCCTAACACCTGATGGGCTGAAATATTTATCTCTTACTTAAGGAATCGACCCCCTTTGGTTCATTATGGGTTGGATATCTTTATTGATTTTCCGGTGAATTTTTCTTAAAGAATGAGGGCTTGAACCCATTTTTTCCTTTGCTATGTTTTTCTTCTCTTCTTGTCATCCCATTTCATTTATAAGGTTGGCTTATTTTTTCTTCTCATATAGGTACACTCTTCCTTCCTCACGGCCTCATCCAACATCCTTGATTCATAAAAATCCATTATGTCACCATATAATGGTGGTAACCCAGTCAAATATATTTTTATATTCAACTTTTTATCCCTGATAAAACATACATATCTGAACATTTCAACGATTTTTTTTTCCATACTCTTCCATAGTGATATTTCCCAAATTGAGCTAAAAAATATCTTGCATTTTTTTTTATAATAATGTTTACATAGGTATCTCCTTTGGAAGTACTTTTAAATTTCCTTCATTATATTTTTCTTGCATCAAAAATTTTTATTTCTTTTTGTTGTTCCCACCATATACTCACCTTCACCTTCAAGTGATAAATGGAAATTAATGCCTCTAATTTGGAGGAGTAATCATGAAGCTAAAGTTACTTCTTCATTCCTAATAAGAATGCTTCAACCTCCTCTCCTTTCTTATGGTCACCATTAAATGTGGGAGGTTTAATTTTATAGAGTTCTCCTTAAGAACTATCCAAGTGAGATATTCTCCTTGGTTTCCTTATTTATGGTATGCTTCGACCACTTCCTGATTCTAAGAAAAAATATGCTCTCTTAATTGACCTTTGTGATGCGTGATGATTTTTCCCAACAACACTCATAGAGTGCCTTGAATCTCTAACATATTTCCCCTTAAATCACGGGTCATGTTCATATGCCTACCTATAATTAGATCTCTATTCCATTCCCACCTATAATTTATTTAGGTTTTGTATAATCTGAGTATTAATTTTTTTATTCCCCTATCAATCTCTCATTATAAACGTTGTAGTTGAGCACCTCCATTTTGAGGCTCCTCATGGTTTCCTCCAGATCTCTTTCCTTTGGCCTACCCATTCCATGTCCATTTTACTTTGTTCCAAAATTACCCAAAAAAATATGCATGGCACTAAAACCTACTCTTCTTGGAAGTAGGACCCATAAGCATCTCCCATACTCCTGGTCCTCATTTTGGTCTTGCCTTATAGGCCACTTGTATCCTTCTTTTGAAATTATCATAAAATTCGTACCCTAATAAAAAATTATAAGTTAGTAGATGAATTTCACTTCTCGATAGATTTAAATTAAATATGTGATTGCCAAAATATAATTCCCGAGCTAGAAGTTATGGCCTCTGAAATTTTTGACCTATTTACCCCAATTTCCCTTGTTCTATCACAACACATTATTTTCAGTTTTTTGATAAATTGTGTATCGATATTTTCAAATTTATCTCCAGGGATGGGTTCTACAATCCTGTTATAGGTCAATTTTCACATCATCCCCCATGAACTGGTCAAATTGGACATCATCTCAAGGATCAGTGCAATAGGGTCTATCATCCCCTTATATTTTAGTTGATATATGCTATAAGAGAAGAAAAATTCATTCATGGCTTATATTGTGAGATTTCCAAGGTTTGAAGTATATGTTCTATCACTTATTGACTCACCAATGTGACCTCTAAAGGGATTAATTGCGTTGCAGTGTGAAATCCTCCATTCAAGGGTGCACTACAGTCCACTTCCCGACATTCAAGAGTGTGTTGGTCACCTGGGAGCGCAATTCTCATTGTTTCGGGAATCTCCACATGGCTAATGCCTTCTCGAAGAGTCCATATGTTTCAAAATTCAAATCCAAGTGTCTATATAATACCTGTGAACTTGGGAAAATTTATTTCCTATTATTATAAAGTTATTCATTGAGAAACTACCATTAGTTTCCCTATAAATTGAGCACTCATCCTAGTGCTAGGGAAGGAAGAAACTTTGTAAAGTTATGTTGTTGGATTCTCATGTGATAAGAAAGTGAAATTATTGATATGTTGCTAGTATGATGTTCGATGTGATGAGGCTGGAATAAAGCTGGAGCTGGTTTGCAACAAATCGATCCATTGGTTGTAACCTCCCCTTTCTAGTCTTTAATAAAGATTGTTCTTCATTTTCCCATAAATATGTCTCTATTTCTCGTGAAATGGATTCTTGAATGACGTCTGTATTTCACATCTAATCGATTTGATTAAGTAGGATAAGTAGATATCTTTATATTGCATGTTTTTTGATGTTCTCTGTTTGTTTTTGCAGGAATCAATCTGGCGATTTGAGTTGGATTGAGAGCGACGAAAACAATGACAGAAGGAGAAGGAGAAGAGATTGAATCAAAAGTAGGTTCTTTCACCATTCTGTATATCTACTTGTTTTAGAGAAAGTAATATTAATTCTTTTCTTTGTTGTTCTAAGAGTCTAGCACCACACTTAGGATATTTGGTTTATCCATAGATCACAATTCCGCATAACGAATTGGCAACTGTGCTGGGGAGTATCTTATAATTCTTGGTGTTTTTGACTCTGTTTATCCTCATCAGTAGCATCTAATTTCAGTTACTAGACATTTTAATGAAAGAATTACATTAGAAGTGTGTTATGCTTCTTGGTTTTTCAATCCCTGCTGTGCCCAACACACTGTTGGTCAAGACACAGTGCATTGCAGTGAACTGTCTCCCACTCAGGGGTGCTCTGCAACGCACTGTCTCCCCTTAGAGACTGTGTTTTCCCTTCAACCAACCAAATTCCATCTAAATTTATCATTTCTATCATTCTAATCTACTTTTTTTTTTGTATTCTCATATGTCTTATACCTCTTAGAGACCAGTGAACTTTCCCGATTCTTCCTCCTTTGAAAAGTAAATTTGTTCAATTTCTCTTTAGTGTTTATATTTATCATTGGAAAATAAAATTGAAAGTATTTCATTTTTGGATTAGATAAAAAAGAATTCAAAAAATAAGATTTTGTTTCATTCCTCATTTCCTATAGGAAAAATTGTAGTTCCATTCTTCATTTTTCCTAAAAGAGAAATTGTTGTTTCATTACTCGTTTCTCAAAGAAGAAAACACTTATTTTATTGATTAATGCATATAGTTTCCTTTCTTACATTCACATTAAAATATATAAAAAGAAAAACATTCATGTGAATATAGTGAATTGTGTGTGTTGCATAGCAACAAGTTAGGAAAGCTGCATTTTAGTTTGTGCTCTTTGTTGTTTACTCAAAAAATGATTTCTCTTTCCCTTAGTAGCTAGGATTTTCATTGAAAAAGCTAAATTGAAAATTTTTCTTATCATTTAGTTTCCGTTTTTAGAAATTTGCATCACATCACGCAGTGAACCTCAAAGACAAAATTTTAAACAAGATCAACATAAAATTTACATTAATTTACCTAAGAAAGCATTGGAAACTTAATGACAACATTTAGAAGGTCTAGGCTAGAGACGTGTTCTGCCGTTGTTAAACATATCAATTGTCGCTAACTTGCCTGTGATACACTCCGAGTGTGATACCTAACTCCATGTACATAAGTATACAGAGCTCATCCACGTAACTTCAAGTATATAGGGTAGTGTTTTAGTATAAGAAGTATAAGGGGGTTCTCTCACTGTGCGGTTTTGCATTAGACAACGCTAATATAGACTTGGGCCTCCACGTACCTTTGGTTATATTTGGGAGGAAAAATTTAGGTTGCTATTCATTCATAGGTAACCGAGTCAGCCTCCTTGTAACTTGTGATACATTGAACACACCATTCGGGAAGATTTCCAACCCGTATTTCTTGGTACGCTAGGAGGTATTCTGCAATTCACAATTACTTTGTAAACCTTTTGCCTAGAATTACCCTTTTATTTTTTTTTATTTTTTTTATTGGTCATAAAAAAAATAAGTCATCATGGAAGAAGAGCATCCATTTACGCATCATTCACGTTGAATAACATTTAAACCACCTTTACCACTAGAAGCCATTTGTGGTCGGCGAAGGCGACATCGTTCTACCGAAACTAGTACTATCAGTACCTCTGGTGTGACATCGTCCTCACATATAGCCGAGTCATCTCGAGTTGTTTCTACAAATCCTGGTTCGTCTACTATTTTTGAGACGGAGTCCTCATAGCTACATGTGGTCATGATCCATCTAATCAATGAGACCATACCTCTTGAACCCGACGTTGTTTAGTTGGAATTTGATCCAAATCCTATCATTATTTTACCTGAAAATCTAGGTCTGGAAGTCGAAAAACCAAAATTTGTTCCTATATCAGTTGTCCCACAATCTATTGTAGCCATTGAGTCTCTCATATCATGCAGGAAACCACCTAAAATATACTTCGGGCCTGATGATGAAATCCTTCCACCTGGTTTGATTTCGATTGAAGAAATACCACAAGATGAAACATCTTCGACTCCAACTCATTTTGGATTGGAGATTTATCTTTACGAGCATTTTCCTCAATCACCTCACACTTCTTTCTTTGATCCTGTGTTAATTCAAGTTCCCGTAGATCCTGTAGGGTATACATTGGGTCGTATCACCATGGTTGAAACAACATCTTCAGCCATACCATCTATTTTAGTTGCAACACCACCTACTCTTGCTACCCCATCGATGTTCACCACATCACCAGAATCACATCTATATGGTGGCCCTTCTATCCCACCTGGTTACCAATATTTATCTGGAACCTTCTCTGGTGCATCCTCAAACCCATGGACTTCACCAATGTCATCATTTAGTATTATATCTTGTACATATCTAATGAGTACTGAACGACTTGATCCTTTATATACATCTTCAGTGCAATATCAAGGTGGTTCCATCAATTATTCTCCTTGGTGGTCAGTGATAACACATAAATTACCCTCGGATATTCCTAAGCTCAATGGAAACCCTGGAGAAGACCTGTTGACGCATGTTATGACTTATCATTTATGGTGTTCATCCAAATCTTTAAATGATGACTTCATTCAACTACGTCATTTCCAGCGCATGCTCACTGACCTGACTACACAATTAGGATGGTTCTTTTACTGTGTCATCTTCGTTAAAAAATGAAACAGATTCATGAGGATAGTTCTTTTACTATGTAAAACTTGTTAAAAAATGAAACAGGTGATGAGGATAGTTATTTTACAGTGTCAACCTCATTAAAATATGAATCTAGTGATGAGGATAGTTCTTTTCCTGTGTCAAACTTGATAAATGAAACAGGTTCCCTTGAGGATAGTTCCTTTACTTTGTCAACCTCAATAAATGAAACATATTATTGAGGATAATTATTTTAGTGTATCGACCTCGTTTAAAAATGAAAAATGCCATGAGCATAGTTCCTTTTCTTGTATCAAGCTTGTTAAATGAAACAAGGTTCCATGCGCATAGTTCTTTTCTTGTGTCAATCTCGTTAAAAAATGAAACAAATCATCTCCTAATTAATATGATTCTTCCATATGATCCGTAAATGAACCTTCATTCCATCCAACTATTAGTAACCAGTAGTCTACTTAGGTGAATGAAATGAAGCTTGGGGGGCATGTTCTCTTGCAGGGGGCATTTGAAAAGTGCTCTTGCAGGGGGAGGGGGGCATTCGATATGTGCTCCTGCAGGGGGTATTCAAACTTTCAAGCACAATTTTCTCTGTTTCAAGCTTGTATATTAATGAAACATATCTTGAGTCCATTTCGGTTACTATTTTCAAGGCTCATTAAACTCATGAAAATCCTGAGCATCTTTTGCTATCTATAATGCTTGTAAAACACATGAAAATGCTGAGTTCTTTCCATATTTTCCTACTCGTAAATTAAATTGAAATTCAGCCAAAGCATACTTTTATCCTTAGTTTTCAAGCTTTGATAAAAATGAAAAAGGACTTGAAGCGTACTTTTATATCTTTGTTGAGCTTTGATAACAATGAAAAGGAACCCTTGGAGTCTTTTTCTAGCTCTTTTTAGACTTCTATAATGTGAAAAGATTGTCAAGCACTTGTCTTTTTGAGCTCGTAAAAGTAAATGAAATGACATTTACTCAGTATAAGTTTAACCCTTTTCTATACTGAGATAGATTATTTACGAAAAAGGGAAACCTTAGTCGAACATGTCTTTGAGGTTCTCTCAGGTATCATTTTACACTTTTCTAGACTTGAGCAACAAATTTACAAAAAATGACACATGGAGTTTTCTTTTGTCCTCTTTTTCAAAGTCTCTAAATATGAAAAAGGCCTAGACTTTCACTGTCCTTAGGCTCGTTAAAACATAAAATAGAAACAGTCTTATCAATCATGGCAAGAATCGAGTTTCATTTATCACTAGACTCGTTAAATTATTAAATAGAGATGCATTCGCCTGAAGGGTTGAAGTATAGATCAATCATATGTTATCCTCCTCAAGCTTGTTAAAAAATAGAGGTATTGGTCGACAAATGACCGACAAATTTTGGGAAAGTGAAAAGAACCCTTTATGGTAGCAGGTCGCTCTTGAACATGACACATTCACTCCATCATTGTAACTTTTGGGTTAGGTAATATTCTTGATGGTGCATTCATACCTATGGTTCATCATACCTTCACTTCGGTTTTGGGTCAATGTACCAACTCATCTCAATGTCACCGATATGTTAAAGAGAAGTCATCCAGTGAATACTCATCCTTCTCCAATACTCATAAACCTTCATTTTCATGAAATTCATCCCTGAACATTGCCATATCAAGTCACATTTTGTCTTTGAAATCAGTAGCTCCCATTTTATGATAAAGTGGCTTCCTGTCGACATTATCTCATCATCCAAGAATTTTAATTAGAAACATCATCTTCCAATACATTGAGGCTTGTTACATCATCAACAAGTTTCTCGCTTCTAGACATTTTACCGAAAGATTTTGTTTTCTATTTGACATTGAATCATCTATTCACGCCTTACAAATTATACTACAGTACCTTGAGATCCATTAACATCAATGATGGTTCTCTCGTGTTTGTTAACATCTCACATCATTGGCTGGTAATCAAATGATTCCTTACCATGTTTGACTACAAATCATATATTTGCATGTCTAGACTTGTACCCGAACGATTGAGTGAACGAGATAAGAAGACCTTAGATCTAGTTTCATCCATCTGGGCTGTGATTTCAGGATTATTGTAAACATCATCTATACGATGACTTTACATATATATCATCATCCGAACATGGGCCTATATTTGTAGGCATGTTTGTATTGGGCAGCATTCCAATGTAGATGACTTTCTTAATTATGTACATGTTATTAGATAGTTTATGTGTTAAGCATGGGAATTCCTCCCTCGGAAATTCCCAATCAATATGAAAATATCATGATGTAATGTATTGTAATATTGATGCAGGACCACCCACTTCAGTTCTAGCTCTTTACATCGTAAAACATCTCACCCAAATACTATTATTGTTATTATTTTGACTTCATGCTTTAGGTGGTAGTTGTTATAGTTCAGTTTTGGCACCATCCCCCATGACCTGGTCAAACTGGACATCATCCCCAAGACCAATGCAATAGGGTCTATCATCTCCTTATATTTCAATTGCTATATGCCTTAAGAGAAGAACAATTCATTCATGGCTTATATTATGACATTTCCAATGTTTGAAGTATATTTTATATTAGTTATTGACTCACCAACATAACGTCTAAAGGAACTAATTGCATTGCAGTGCCAAATCATCCATTCAAGGGTGCACTGCAGTGCACTTCTCGACATTCAAGAGTGTGTTAGTCACCTGGGAGAGGAATTATCATTATTTCGGGAATATCCACATGGCCAGTTCCTTCTAGAAGAGTCCATATGTGTCAAACCTTGAATCCAAGTGTCTATCTAACACCTCTAAGCTTGGGAACATGTATTGCCTATTATTAATTAGAAAGTCATTCATTGAGAAAATACCATCAGTTTCCCTATAAATTGAGCACTCATCCTAGTGCTAGGGAAGGAAGGATTTTGCTAAAGTTATGCTCTTGGATTCTCATGTGATAAGAGAGTGAAAGTACTAATATGTTGCTAGTATGATGTTGGATTTGATGAGTCTAGAATGAAGTTGGAGCTGGTTGGCAACAAATCGAACCATTGGTTGTAACCTCCCCTTTCTACTCTTTAATGAATATTGTTGTTCATTTTCCCATACATATGTATCTATTTATTATGCAATGGATTCTTTAATGATGTATGTATCTCATATATAATTGATTTGATTGAGTAAGATAAGTAGATATTTGTATATTTCATGTTGTTTGTTTTTCTCTTTTTGTGTTCGCAAGAATCGATCTGGAAATTTTAGTTGGATTGAGAGCAATGAAAACAATGACAGAAGGGGAAGGAGAAGTGATTTAGTCACAAGTAGGCTCTTTCACCATTCTGTATATCTGCTTTTTTTAGAAAAGTGATATTAATTATTTCCTCTGTTTTTCTAAGTGACTAGCACCACACTTATGGAATTTGGTTTATTTGTATATCACAATTCCACATAACAAATCCCATAAGTTTCCATTAACTACTTCAACACCACAATATGAGCTCTAGTTGCTGAGTTACACCCTTTTGAAGTGATTTCTTAGTCTATTTTTTCTTCATGGCATTTTAGTCATAACTCCCCCATATTAATTTTATTTCATAATTGTTTCATGTCATTATAAAGATCTAATAGATCTATTTAATTTGAGTTTTAACTACTTGTACCACGAGTAAAGTACAAGTAGTTGTTATAAATTTTTTCTACCTACAAAGATAGTTTATGGCCTAAAAAATGCCTTGCAAGTGGATTACATGAAAAAAAATATAAAATAAAATAAATAAAATAAAATAAAATAAAATAAATAAATAAATATGTAATTTTTTCTATTTTTTTAACTCCCCTACACCAATTATATATACTTGTAACTATGTTTTATAAATTTATTTAGACATATTAACCTCCCTTGTACACCTCTACTTCGTTGGATGGTAACCACTTGTACATGAACTACCCTACATGAATTCCCTTAAACACCTTTCACATATATAATCTTCATTATTTCCATATCGGTCCTCACTTGAGCCCCATGATTCACGTGGGTCCTTTCATGTGACAATGATTAAGTGGATACAACTCTACGTGGGCTCCATTTTGGACTTTTTTCTACGACGGGAAACTTTCCACCTTCCAAATTTTCCAATTGGTCTTGAGGTAGATCAATGAATTAGATTCTCGTCAAACTAAAATATTCATGGAGGTTTATAAAAAGTTTCCCTATCAATTATTCTAATGGCAAATATTTCTCCAATATGATGGCCCATATTTGTATTGTACTAAAACATGCACAAAGGTTTGTCGCCCAGATTCATATTGTGCTAGAACATGCACAAAGGTTTGTGGTGTTCCATTCACCTAATAGATCCAAAAATTGAGATTTCACTAGTCTAAAAGCCCAGATATTGAATCACACTAAAATATCCACTAGGATTTATGATGAGTTTCATAGATGATAGATCCAGTGGTTGTGATCTCCCCTCACTGGATGACCCACAATTGACCTTGGGCTCCAACATTGACAGGGAATAAAAAAAAGTTGCACCCATGATGGATATGGAAAATATGATCAAGTGAGATTGAGCTCCCATATCCTACATGGGGATCCAACTTTCCAGTTGTCTAATGAGGAATAGAGTGCCTAATGGATCTAAAAAATCACATTTCCTGTGATGAATGGTCGTGGTTCGCATAGTGCATTGAAAGGAACAAAATTTTAGCACATTACATTGACCAATGGTGCCCAATCACACCAATTTTTGCCACCTATCCTCCTTCTTTCCAACTTAGTCACCAAATGGCATTTCTACCTCATCATTTATGTCATAAAATATTTATTTATTTAGTTCCTGTCAATAATAATCGTTTTTTTTCTTTTCTAATTAGCATTTTCAATACTAAAATTTGTCCCTACCTCCATAGAGTTTGATCCTTTACATTTATCATTCGCATGAATCTCAACTTGAATTGAGACTTTCATCCACCTCCACTCCTTACAGGTTCTATCAAACAATTTATCAAGAATCTGTGACTTTTCTTGTAATGTGTTTTCAACCCATATGGACTGAGTGTTGTAGCTAATATCTTTAATACCACCTATAATATCCCTGGTCCATTGTTGGATCTACCTGTAGCATTCCCAGTCCACTACTGGGTCTTTTTAGCCATATGTTAGGTATATCCATGCCTAACGACCCTCTATAAATTGAAGTATCAATGTTTTCCCCTTTTATTTATCAGCTCTAGTGATGTCTCTAGCCTCCAACTAAGGCATAATTCTGTACCTATTACTGTTGTACCTTTTCACGTGGTTATTTTCCCTTTTTATTTAGTTTCCAACATGGTTAAATGCATGTATAAATTCACTCTAATCCAAATGCTTAACTATTTAATTTTTACACACAAAAATTATAATTCACGCACAACAATTGAAATTCATACATAGCATAGAAAGAATACATAATTAATTGTAGAATAAATTAAGTAAATGTTACCAAATAACTTGTTTGATAAATGAATAATTGGCTACAACCCTTCAACATCCCTCCCATACATAGACCACATTGTTCATTTTCTCTCAATAGTAGGTCATCCTCAAGATGAGGCTTTGAATCCATTGGGAAAAAACTCACCCAAATCCATATACATGTCTAATACCATCAACCCGCCAAGGTACCAAAACCCACCGACATCCAATCTATAGGCTCCTTCCCCCCATTATCATGCACCCAAGTAGTTCACACCCTTGTCTACATTTGCAATTCCTCGAGTTGTGCCACCACGTCTAGGGCATCGTAATTAGTTGGATACAAATTTTATCAGAGTCTTGTGGCTCTAGGAGTTATTGTTTCCCTTTGGGACCTCTAGGCACCCTTCAAACCCTCATATAAAACCTCGGTAACCTCCAAACTTCAATCTCACATTCCCCATCAACCTACACCCAAAAAGTGCACACCTTTCTCTGCACATGTAGTCCCTTAGGTTGTGATACCACCTCAATTTTTCCCAACATGATTGACTAAGGATGTTATCATCATTGGGGCTACAGGACTACCTGCTTCCATCCTAAGTATCCACTATGACTGCTTACCTGATAGTACCATCCTCTTTTATTTTATATTCATGTCTTTTTTTTAACACTTAGAATTTCATAATGTCACTTAATGGACTTTATTTTTATGCATGTTCTCTTTCTAATTATTATTGTTTCATATCACCCTCATTTTTATATTTCCATGGAGTCTTGCCTCACCATGTCTGCAGTTGTTATGTGTTTATATTCCACAATGTCACTTAATGGACTTTATTTATATGCATGTTCTCTTTTTAATTATTATTGTTTCATATCACCCTCATTTCATATTTCCATGGAGTCTTGCCTCACCATATCTGCAGTCATTATGTGTTTATTAACATGCATAATTTAAACATATTTAAACATATACAAGTGCACACACACAAGCACAACACTCGAAAAATTAATTCTCAGGTCACCACCCTAAGTTTTGCATGTATATGGTATTTAAAATATAATGGTTGAGTAGGAGTGTTACATCACGTCACCAAATTGTAATTAAACATTTAAAATATCTTAAGCATGTACTTACCACTAAAATATTTGATGATTTACGAGGTTGTGGAAATTTGACAACTTTGGGTCATCATCTTTTCTGTAGTTTTTATTTCTCATCTTGATAACTTGAGAAAAAATTCACATGAGTGATTTGGTCATCTAAACTATTTATCACTGTAGTAACTATGTAATCAAAATATGGTGATTGTTCTTCCTCTCATTTGTTGTAGAATTGGTGTTGTTTTCTTGGAAAATATCATTAGGAAAATTTTACAAACATGCCCCTTCACATGCCTCGACCCTTTTGCAACTTGTTCACGACGATTTATGTGGCCCATTTTCTTCTCTTTCTTTCTCTGGGTTCAATTACTTCTTCACCTTCATTGATTTCTTCTTTAGATGCACGTGGGTTTATTACTTAAAAAATAAGAGTGAAATTTTTTACTTTTGCTTGGCCTACAAGGAACTTAGAGTAAAAAAGTCATGACATCAATTACAAAGGCGAAGAACTGATAATGGAGGTGAATATGTCAAAAATAAATTCACAACTTACATCATTGTCTAGAGAATAAAAATGAAACATACTATTCCATATAGACCACAAAAAAATAGTGTTACTTAAAGAAATAATTGTACATTAAAAGAAATGGATAATTGTATAATTCAACCTAAGGGATTCAATCTTCATTATTGAGAGAAAGTAATAAATTGTGTAAATTACATAGTAAATAACACTCCCACAAATGACTTAAGAAATATAACATTAGAATAATAATGGAATAACATTAAACTATATGAAATCTACTTCCATATATTTGTATGTGTAGCATGGGTTCACATTCCTAATGAAAAGAGAAAAACTTTATAGATTGTTGTTTCCCTTCATCAATTTTCTAAGAAGGCTCAGGGATGATTCAAGGATCCTAGCTCAAAAACAAATTAAATCAGATATGGGGGGAATTGTCAGGGCTTAGAGCCATGAAAGAAGGCGTGAGGTCAAAAACACTGATCACAGGACCCTCGCCATGTAAGCTCAACAGGATAAGGATAATTTTTTGCATAAGCACGCATTTTCAATTAGTGATCAAGTAGTTTGGTGGTCGATCATTGTCCATATCCACTCAACCATCCCCTAAAATATTTTTTGTGCGGGAGGTAACCTGCGCATGTGATAAGAGTGTGCTACCCCCTGGAGTTGACAAGTTAAATCAGTGGGCCTGCTGATCCAAAAACCCATATTCATTCTGAGGGGAAACCAATGGATCCGACCTCTCACTCTCTTAACCGCTGGAGGATGGTGGGGACAACACTCCATGAGCGACAATTCACCAATGCCAATGAAAGTGAGCGATGGATTTGAAAGGCAAATGGTAACATGTCCACCCTCCACTCCCGTCCACCTGTCCCTTGTCACCACCCAATACCATTCTTCCATGTGTCCCTTTGTGACATCATCATATGTTAGTTTATCATTTCCCTCTCTCCATCTATAAAAAAGTTACCTACCTAAAATTTTTGAAAGTTCATATTATTTCTCGATGCAAGATCTATCACTAGTCATCTATTCTGAAAATTTTTCTGACTACTCAGCTAGTCCAGAATCTCCCTCCAATTAATTTTTTATCCAATGAAATTTTTAGCTAGGTAACCAATCAGTCCCTTTCACATGCAAGTAATTTTAATATTCATTGGAAAATGAAGGAATGAAACCCCCAAGACTCCTAAGAGTTGCGAAGCTAAACCCTCCTCCAGTATTGATCATATCATGGAAACAGAGGCACAAATTGCAGACCCCTCTTGCGCCTACCACCTCATTGATCTTCTTGTCAACTTGTATGGTAATCACATCAAAGGATAAAACACATTTCAGGTGGTCGACTCGGGCCTGTACTACCAAATTGCACCCTTAGTACACCATTTTCTTGAGTTTATCTCCTAGTTGACTGCAACTTACATAGATGAGAAAAATTGGTTTGTCTCTTCCACTGGGGAAAAATTCCTTGAAGTGACCCTAGAGATAATTAAAAAAGCCATGCTTTAATATTTCTCTCGTGAACCCTAGCATTTTACATAAGCCAAATTGGTCTATCAGTACTCTACCCTTGCAGTTGATGAGCAACAATCCTTTTTGCAAATGGTCCTAAGCCCTAGCCTACAATATCTTCCTATTTATGGCAACTTCCCTATAACCCCATTTGAAAATCCCATTCAACCCATTATATACCTAATTTTTCATCTATTTCAGCATGATGATGCTAATATAGAAAAAATCCACTCTAGGGTTGTTGAGGCAAATGATTCAACATGGCCATTTATTTAACATTCCTTCTTACCTATTTGGGGCCATAAGATTCTAGCTGCGCCATTTCCACACCACCTCCTTTTTTAGTTATTATTCACTGTTGCTCTTCTTATTTACGTACACTGATGTGGATGAGTTTGATTTCTAGATCTCAGTTTGGTGGCCTCCAACAAACCAAGGAAATTTTTGTTTGGCTAGGATAGAGGTTTTATAAAGAGTGTTAAGTCCCTATATTAATAGTGTAGTCCCTTATTATGTTAGTGTAGCCCCCTTATTGTTATTTTTGTACCCTTGTAACCCCCATATTGTTATTACTATGCCCTTACATTATTATTGTTAGGTTGGCTAGGATTACATTGTGGCCCCACTAGGATTACATTATGGCCCCATGGACTCTTATATATAGAAAGGAGGTTTTGTCATTTGGATCATCCAAGAATTTTTCATTTATGCAATGTATTGGAGGTTTCCCCCTTGAAGTGGCTGATTTCTAAGAAGTTGATATCTCTTTTCTTCTATTTTTGGGGCTAGTTTCACAACATTTGGTATCATAGCTTTCGATTATAGGGTTTCACTTCTCCAAACAGGTCATCATGGCATTTTCACTATAAATTTTTTTCTACAAAAGTTACGAAGCTGAAATTTGTAGAGTGCGAAGCCAAAATCCTGAGGAACATCATCACCAAATTTCAGAGCTTGGTTTGCAATATTTTCAGAGATATGATCTGTGGAAGTTAGAGCTTTTTGCAGGCTCCTGAATTTAACCTAAACAGACCATCGCATAATTTTCACTATAAATATTGTTCTACGAGATTTCAAAAGCTAAAATTTTCACAGAGCGAAGCCGAAATCCTGAAGAACCACCTTTAACAATTTTAGATCTTGGTTCGCAATATTTTTGGAGATATGATCTGTAGAAGTTAGGATTTTTTAGGCTCCTGAATTTCATCTCAAAGAGGTGACCATGGGAAAAATTTCATAACTCTCTCTCTAAGCATCGGATTGAGATTTTGTAAAAAGCGGCCACAAGTACACGGACTGTAGTTTCCTATCTATAAATTTCAAAGCCAAAGGAGGAATCAGTGACACGTGGAAAGTCATACAAGTTGGCTCTACTGAACCAGTCCATAATTATGTCATTGTGGGATATTGGACATAACTTTGCCTTGAAGAGTCCAAATCAGGTCAGACCTGTGGCATTCGAAAGAGGATTCAAAGGGCTACCCCAAGGAGGAACTTTAGACATTTAAAATCTGAAATCACATAGATAATTCAGTTTCAATATCGAGCTCCTCAAAAGCAAGAAAAAGGTGTGTATTGTTTTTCGAATTACATATGTCTCGTTTAAAAAAAAATAGTTTGAATTTATTCCAAGGGCATATTGAAGAATAGATATTAGTATTGGGTTATAAAATTCCCCCTAAAAATAATTAAACACCCATTAAGCCTTCAGAAGGCTCTACTATGAATCTTGAAGAAGAAGAAATGCAACATAAGATGTCAAAATTACAAGAGCAAGTGCACTTATCACAAAGAGCAACAAAAAATGAAATGGAAGTTTTGAAGAAAGGCATGGAAAATAAGATCGATGGTTTGAAGAAAGGCATGGAAGCTCAGATGGAGGGCATGGAAGTTGGCATGGAAGCTAATATAGATGACATGGAAGCTAAGATCAATGAAAAAATGGAAAACATGAAGAATGATATAAAAGTAGACATCGAAGGTTTGGCAAAGTTGATACAAGAAATGTTTTCTAATGGCGAAAAGATAGTAGAGGAAACTCATGATGAGAACAAAAATAATGTTAATTGTGATTTTATAAACTCTAATGTTGGATGGAAGAACCACCATATTCCAAAGATGGATATGAGGAAGTTTGATGGCAAGGATCCCATAACATGGATACAATAGATGGAGCAATATTTTGATCTCAATAATGTGCAAAACACACAAACGGTACGCATTGCAACTTTACATTTAGAACAAAATACATTTTTATGGTATAGATGGCTTTGCTCCTATAAAAAAAATGTCACTTGGTCAATTTTTATGGAGGAAATGATAGCACATTATGAGGATACAAAAATCAATACCTTCTTTAGCTAATTGATAAATGTCAAACAAAAGGGTTTAGTGGCGGAGCACATTGAGGACTTCCAGAAATTGAATATAAGGGTAACTAATATTCCAGAGGAACATAGGATTGATGTCTTCATAGGAACTTTAAAGGATAACATCCAACATGAAGTTCGACTTTGGGAACCTGATTCATTGGAAAAGGCATTCAGGTTGGCAAGAAAAATTGAATGTAAAATTATGGCAACAAGGAAGCCTAACACTCACATATATAAAGATGGAAGTGTTGTTACTCCTAGACTTCCACAACCTACAAGGTTGACACCACAACAATTGGAAGAAAAAATAGTAAAAGGGCTTTGCTACAATTATGATAGCAAATACACTAAAGGTCATAAGTGTGTTGAGAAGAAATTATTTTAGATAGATTGTGAAGAGGAAGAAGAAAATGAACAAGAATCTTCAAAAGAAGAGGATAAACACCAGGAACCAACCCTAGAAGAGGAAGAAATGAGTCTGACCATATCATGTAGTGCATTGGCAGGAATTACCAGTCCCCAAAATCTCAATATAGAAGGACATATCAAGAAGAAAAAGGTAATAGTGTTGATTGATTCATGTAGTACCCATAATTTTATTCATTGTAAGGTAGCCAAGTAATTGAATTATTTCCTATACCCAACACCAAAATGTCAAGTGATCGTTGCAAATGGAGGAGCTATAAATTTCTATGGAAAATGCCATGATATCAAGCTAACCATCAGGGAATATGTATTTAATAGTCTAATGCTTTCCATTCTAATGGGAGGTGCTGATGTTGTACTAGGAGTAAAATGGTTACAATATTTGGGGACGGTAGCTTTTAATTTTCAAGAACATTTCTTGATTTTTTTTTTCAGAAGGAAAGGAAGTTTAATTACAGGGTATCACAGGGAAGCCAGGAAATATAATAAGCTCTAATGTCATGACAAAGCTTCTGAAGAAAGAACAACGAGGTGTAATTACACAATTATTTTCACTAGAAGTTCCAACATCAAAATCATCTATTTCTGCAGATCTCCAAAAAGTCTTGGAAAATCATTCCAAGGTGTTTGAAACTCCCAAAGGACTCCCACCTATTCGTGATCATGATCATGCTATTCATTTGATTCCAGGAAGTGTTCCTCCAAACATCATGCCTTATAGATATCCTTATCTCCAAAAGAGCGAAATTGAACGTATGATTGCAAAAATGTTAGAGGTTGGTATTGGGCTGTGAATACGACCACTTTTTAACACTTATTTTATCCATTTTACTCTTCTTTATCATCTCATTTATTATAATTTATCATATAAATCCATTTTATAATGATTTATGCTCTTATGGATGAATATTATTTCTTCTCTATTTTTAATAAATTGATGATTATTATGCATAATTTTATTAATGATGGTTTATTAATATATTTTGTAACATCACTCACCATTTTAGCCTCCAAGATATTTTCCAGATTGTAGATTTGATCTCCAAATCATCCTCACATCTTCCAACTCAAAAATTCGCTGGAATAATAAGTGACAATTTTGCAATTGAGATTCTGGGCAAATGAAGAATAATCTGGAAAATCCAGAACATGGGTTTTGTCCAGAATGGACCAAATTGACTTTTTTAAAGAATGGTTTGCCCAAATTCGGCCTATATTGAGAGAAACACAAGGTTATTTGAGCACAATTTTCTCATATTTGCTATTGCGGCCATCCTCCAAATTATCTCAGCTGCAAACCCAAATTCGACTTGCTCTTGTTGAAATATGGATGGAAATATATTTTTCGGTTGATCAAGTTGTTGGGAACAATCCAATATTGTTATGAGAGATCATATTTGCTACTTAATTTCTCCTCTTTTTGATTATAAAAGGAGAGCATGTATTATGTATTAGAGAACAATGGATGATTATTGAATTCCTTTTGTAACACTGTAATTCCTTGACTCTTGTGATCAAAGAGAAACTGATGTAAAAGCTATTCATGTTTGATTAATACAATGACACCTTCTCGTTCCATTTCTCAAGCTTTGAAGTAAAACCAAGCGGCGTTTCATCGGTGGTTGAGGGCCCGACCCTAGTGGATCGATCCACTATTTGTATCTCTATCTTTTCATTATTGTTGTGAGATAGTTCATATATGCTTTTATTACAGTTTACAAGTTAATCGGTTTGTTGTTTAATTGCTTATGGATCTTGGTGTGTTACGTTAATGAATTTCATTGCTTTCAGCAAGGACCTTAATTCTCGTATTATTCATCTTGTTATTGTTTAATAAAGCTTTTTTGTTCAATATTTAACTCCATTTGCTTGCTGTTCATATCGATTACTGTTTAACAACGTTTGGTGTGGGCTTGGTGTTTAATAGAATTGCTGTTTTAAGTTAATATTTTCTATTTGATTTCAGGGTGCTGATCACTTCTGATTCATTAGCTTCAGATTGCAGAAATATTGTTTATTTACATTGTTACAGTTTGTTGTTTATGCACATAGCCATTCAATTACAGATTGTTGTTCATTTCTAATTATTTCTTTTAATAAGAGTTATTCTTTGCTTACTTTCAACAGCAGTTAGTTCAATTTCTATTTCCCTTTGATTGCTTGAGAGAAAGACTGTCAATTGTACAGAACATTGGTTATTGCTTCCTCATTTCTAGATTGATTGTCTTGTTCTAGTTTGATTTTAGTTGCATCAATTTCTAGAGGAATGAGTTATTTCTACTGTATCCTCGATTGATGTTTGCTGAATGAATAGTTAAGTTTCAGAGCATTTGAAATTATGTTGTTGTTATTATATTTCTTTTCCAAGCATTTGTTTAATTTTTTATTTAGAATATTGTACTACATCTCACACAGCATTGCTCTTGGATAAATTTCCACCTCAGACTGAGTACACTCTTGAAATAAAAAGTCATTCCCAGATTGATAATTAATGTAGGATAAATAGGTGTTAAAAAGATACCTTTTATACCTCAACATTTTGGCGCCATTTTCGGGGAGAGTGTATGCCGTTTAGAAAGAGTGAAACATATTTAATTTTTTCTGCTTGGGAAGAATTGGGTATTAAAGATGGAAGGTAAGAAACTGCGCACCGAGCAAGAAACACACTTGTTCATTGGCCCGCTTCACAACAAAATTGAGTGAAAGCTTAAGGTAGGAATGAATGCTTGCATTTTCTTGAATTTTAGAGGTAGAATTTTTGAAAAAAAAACTTGTAATTCCACTCGAGTGGTGATGTAAGCACCACCCATTTCACTAACCAATTGACAGGAACATCAAAAGGAGGATCCTTAAAGAAACACATGAAGAACATCTCTATTATGGTAAGAAATGGCTCACATTGCAAATTTAAAATTCCCTATCAAAGATCTAGGAGGAGTGACACAAATGCACATAATTCCCCCATTGTCTCTACCAAATTTTCATGGTTTGACAAATGAAGATCCAGATACATTCTTATTTGAGTTTGAAATCCTTTGTAGAGGATATGATTATTTTACTAATGATCAAAGGGTGAAAGTGTTCCTTCTTACTCTAAAAGGAGCACCTCTCCAATGGTTCATGAGCCTAGGAGGGAACTGCATCCAAAAATGGGAGGACATGAAGAACATATTCTTGAATAAGTACCGAGACTACTGCAAATCCAATGAAGATATTTTCGATATGATACAAGGGGAAGATGAAATCTTGGAGGACTATGTAGAGCAATTTCGATATAACCTTCAAAAATCAAAGCATAACCATTTGGAAAAAGAGATCTTGAAAACACTCCTTCTTAAAGGAATCAAAGATTAATTTTTAGAACTCTTAAATCTGATAGGAAAAGGTGATGTTTTTCAGTTATCATATGATGATGTTTGTGAGTTGTACATAAGGTATTCAAGAGGAATTTCCAAGGCTGGTAAGAATTCTAGAGAAGTTTCTTCTTTCTTTTCCAAATTTACTACAAGAACAAGAGACATAAGAGCTGAAATCAATGTTTTATTTGGAAATTCTAAATATGATTTTATTAGCTCTCTAAATTCACAATTGAATGTTTTGCAGGTTCGGAAAAATCAAGAATTTGATGAAGTGTTTTGCTCTCATTATCGAAAGGAGCATCCCATAGATAGTTGTTCTTCCTTATCTAATTTGGAAGTGGCATATCAAAGAGATGGGGAAGTTGCAACAAGGTCAACAGGTATGGTTCAAAACACTTCCTCTCCATTCTCTTACTTGCATAATCCATTATGGAATACTCATATGTTAGGGCAGCCATGCCAATCTCAATATAACCACCACCAATCTTGTCTACAAGTTTGGCATGGTTCATCTTATGATTGCATGACTACTCTCCCTCATCTTGTAGCACAAACACATCTTCCAGCTCTTCCACAATATCTTGCTTGCCCATCAAAATCATCCACTCAACACAATCAACTACATCATCAAGAGGCTCCATTCCCTACACAATCTCCTGCTCAACTCATTCCACACCCTCACCATAATAAACCAGTACAACATGCTTACAGTGTTGAACTGCAAAATTCAGCCACCCTTCCCACCCATTCTATCTCACATGCACCATTGGAGAAAACTTACACTGAGACTCAGAATGTATCAAATCCAAAAATTGTAGAAGTTATGAAAGAAAATGAGGTTTCTTCTAGTTTGCACCAACAAACCATTTTAAAAGCTCAAGAACTTCATGATATGATGGCTATGGGAAATCAAGAAAGTAAGGGATACATTGAATATTGGTTTCACTCCATCATTTGTTTGCAATATCACTCTATGCTTCAACAATTTTTGGCACCATCTTTTCAAGGGAAGTTGGCTTCTCATACCCTAATTTTTATCAACATGCATTTTTCAAATTTGGGTATGTACATACTAGAGGCCTTATTTATAAAATGGTTCCACTGGAAATACTCTTATAGATAAATATATTCGATTCTCAAAGAAGAGTAGGATAGTGGAGAAAATAAAATAAATAAGGAAATAAAACAAACACATTTTTTTATTTTTGTAAAAATAGTTGTTTCTTTGTTGCAACACGCTGTGAAATCAACATTGATGATAAATATTCTAATTTATTTTTATCATCAATATGGAAAAATTTCTTGAATATCATATTTTTTTGGCTTGCGGGCTTGATGAAATTTCTGAAAACATAGTTGGGACAGTCATGTTGTGGGGGATCAAAAGTGAATATTTTTAAAACATGTTTCTATCCTAAGTATCCCTTGATGTCTACTTTCCAACCCAATTTGAATCACTCCATTTTGATTTGAAACGAAAAATTTAGAACCAAAAAATTGACAGAGTGTCTAGTAGGTAGCTCAGGAACAGAGTTGGGACAGTCATTTTTTGGAGGCCTAAATGACTATATTTTTAAAACCTGTTTCTATGGAAGATTCCTATATGAATATAGTTTACAAATCAATTTTAATCACTCAATTTTGATATCGTATGAGGAATTTATGACCAAAATACTGACTTCCTATCATAAATCAGCACTCTTAAAACTTTGTTTTCTCAGTTGTTCATTAACGTATTTGACCCATCAATTATTCTTGTCTTCAAAACATGTTTCTATTGGAGATCAATATATTATTCTACTTTAATCTTCAATTTGAATCGGTTCAATCTGCCATCAAACGAAAAATTTATGCTTGAAATATCAACTGTTGCTCTAAGCTGGAAAATCGAAAATGACTCTATTATGCAGGTTGTTCTAAGAAAATTTGACATATCATAGCATTGAATTTTTAAAACCTATTTATATTGGAGATAAACCTTTGAATTAGCTCTCATTTTTCTTTGGAATCACTTAAATCGGACGAAAAAAAAAGAAGATATGATCGAAACACTGTTGGTTAGCATGATTGGCCACTGCTTTCCCGCAGGTAATAAATTAATTTTACTTTGTCTGTGGATTTTTTCTACAGAGTAATTATTTTTTAGTTTTTTGCATAATTATTGGATTAGGGTAGCCTGTGCACCTCTCTTTCTCCATGATTTAATGTTTTATTGCAGGTAGATACTCGTTTTTTGCAGGTCTTAGCAGAACAAAAAAGGTCAATTTATGGACTAGCGATTCTTGAAAGAAATTTTAGTGAAACAAGGGCATTTCATCCAGTTCACTACCTAACAAATTCATAACAAGAAGAAATGAAGAATTGGTTTCCATTTGAAGATTCATGTCACTGCTGCCAAAAAAAATTTCAAAAAGATCATTTTTTTTCCATTAACAGATTGATATTCCTTTAGGAAATAACATCATATCTGTTGTAACTTAATAAAGTGTTATTCTTTTTTGATTTCTTTTGTGTTTTTTTGTTTTAGATGTTGATCCCTTCAAATTGTAGTTTCCACTCAATTGGCGATTGAAAAATAAGGACCCCGCCATGTAAGTTTCAGTTACAGAAGGCAATTCTTCGGCAGCACCAATTCTGTGAAAAAAAAAATTACTTTTTCTTGAAACCTGTACATAAAGTTTGTTTTCTTTTACTTTGCTTTTTTTTTTATAGAATTTTATTTCTTGAACCATTCTTACTTTTCTTGCTGCGAATTTTTTTTGTTCCTTTCCAAAGGAACATCACTTTTGTTGTTCCTTTCGAAAGGAACAGTAGTACTGTTGTGAGCGTTTTTGCTGTTCCTTTCCAAAGGAACAACACTTTTGTTGTTCCTTTCGAAAGGAACAGCAGTATTGTTGTGAGCGTTTTTTTTGTTCCTTTCCAAAGGAAAAGCACTTTTTGAGGTATTTTTTTCTGTTTTCTAGAACAATTTTTGAGGATTTTTTTGAAATTTTCATGACTTTTTGAAAGGCAAACATACAATTTATGGAAGGATACACAAATTAGAGGTTACTGGAATTAGCAAATCAAGATAAATTGTCATTTAAAAAAAAAAAATTGTAGTGATAAGAAAAGGAAAGGACACAACTATCTATATCACTTTGTTGTCTTTATTTTCACTAAAATTAATATGATCGACTATCTTTATCATGTTGGTTCTTTCCTAAATCTTCACAACTCTCTTTGATTTTTATTTATTGAATAAGAATAAGGGCATACTTTCTCTATTGAGATGTTCAGACTTCTTCCACCATCCCTACTCTTAAGGAGTGTTGAGCCATCCTCTATACATAAATAGGGAAGTGCTACATGAAAAAAAGAAGAAAAAAATCTCTATATGATTAATAACAATTCTATGATATGGCAGATGGAGGATAGGGGGTCTCATCAAGAGCCAGCCTACCATGATCATAAGGGAGCAGTGAAGTGGAATTACCATTATGGCTACCACACCAGGGATATGATCCAATGGACAACTCAAAAAAATAAAAAGTCCTTGGAACAAGAGGTCTCATCACGAGCCAGCCTGCCCACCTTTCACTCCTTCCTAGTGAATGGCATTGTGATTCATCTGGTTCCCAAGCCAGCATAGTGGCCTCCATCATGACATCACACAGCACTTCCTTAGGCATAAATAAAGGATAATGGTTCCTAGGGTGAGAAAGCAACTTTGTCAAGGTTATAGACACCTGTGGGCAACAGAGCTCTGCTGATGGTATTGGAGTCATATTTTTCACAAATAAATAGTAATGATAAACCCTTTTCTTATTTCTTTATCTAATATCAAATGAGAGTAGGCTCCTAAACCCTTTTTTCAGAACCTCTTATGCATGAAATTTATTTATAAATCGATCATAATGGGTTTATGTGGATAATGACCACATAAGTATTTTTTTCACATCAGCTGTCATTTTCCCTTATTTTCGAATCATTACATAAACATTTCCATATCTACTCACGATTTCAAAATATGCATTGATTTCAGTAATGTGATAATTTGTTGATCATATCATAAGTATGTATGTCTTTCCATGCTGTACAATTGCTGTGCAATACGCTGCCCTTCTATTTTGCTGATTTGCCACAATATTGATACTGCATTTTTACATAATTTTTTCTTCTTGAACTTTTTTGCATGCATCTTATCTGTTGCCATTCAAAACTAAAACTGTGGATTTAAGAAAATTACATACATAATTGTGATTTGTTTACAGGAGAACAACAAGTATGGGGGAAAATTATATTCGCAGCACGACCACACTATTGCAATTAACAACAAAGGCTTGCATGGCTTCCACCTTTTGCATCACTTTCAGTATTCGCTCAGCCTACATCAACTTCAACAAAGGCCAGTCCCTACATGTCATTCCATATTTTTTCGGAGGTAACACTTGAGGTAAAATAGCATAATTTTCTGATTTATTATGAATTTAGGAGAATTTCATGAAAATCCATTGAGCATTATTTATCATCATTCATTCCACATCTTTACCACTTCCCATTTTTCAGAGACATCTCATCTTTCAGTTTGGGGGAGTGTTGTTTTCCTTCATTTCTTTCTTGTGACCATGTCAGTAATCTTCTTTATCATCCATTGATATTCTTATTCATTCTCAACACCTCCCTTATTCCATGTTGTTTTATACCAAGCATCGATTTCAACAGATTGTAGCAACCACCTCTCTTTGTTTTCTAGCATTGCATGAGGACATGCTAATTCTTCAGTTTGGGGGAGGAATTGCTACACATGATGGATGTTTTCTACTTTCTTTCTTGTTTAAGGCATACAATTTCATTTTTATATAGTGCATAAATTGATTTGCATATATCTTTAAAACTATGAACTGAATTCTTGTGATTTCTAGATAACAAAGAGGTATCATTAAAATACACAAACCCAGATAATTTCACGCTAAATTAGTTCATAAAATTTCGAAAATTATGCACTATCACCTACAACCATTTTGTTTATATCTCATGATCCATGCATCAAAACGATCTAATTTTTGAGAAAATGGTTAATGAAGTTTGTTGTTACTTATGTCACATTTTTCTGCAACTTCATATACATATAGTTGAACGTCAATTGTAAAAATTGTTATGCCTTTATCAAGATTGCTAAAATTGAATATTCATTATTTGAGGAAAAATTCATTTGTTCCATCCATTTCATGAGTTGGGATGAACAATTTTCTTTGCTTGGTTAACACATGGGTTTTGTCTTTGGGTTGCATGAGGACATGCAATATATTCAATTCTGGGTTGCATGAGGACATGCAATATATTCAGTTTGGGGGTATGTTGGGCCATGGATACGACCACTTTTTAACACCTATTTCATCCATTTTTACACTTCTTTATCCTGTCATTTATTATAATTTATCATATAAATCCATTTTATAATGATTTATGCTCTTATGGATGAATATTATTTCTTCTCCTTTATTTTTAATAAATTGATGATTATTATGCATAATTTTATTAATGATGATTTATTAATATATTTTGTAACATCATTCACCATTTTAACCTCCAAGATATTTTCTAGATTGTAGATTTGATCTCTAGATCATCATCAAATATTCCAACTCATAAATTCGCTGGAATAAGAAGTGAAAATTTTGCAATTGAGATTCTGGGAAAATGAAGAAGAATCTGGAAAATCTGAAACATGGGTTTTGTCCAGAACGAACCAAAATAACTTAATTAGAGAACAGTTTGCCAAAATTCGGCCTATATTGAGAGAAACGCAAGGTTCTTTGAGCACAATTTTCTCAGATTTGTTGTTGCGGCCATCCTCCAAATTATCTCAGCTGCAAACCCAAATTCTACGTGCTCTTGTTGAAAGATGGATGGAAATATATTTTCTGGTTGATAAAGTTGTTGGGAACAATCCAATATTGTTATGAGAGATCATATTTTCTATTTAATTTATCTTCTTTCTAATTATAAAAGGAGAGCATGTATTATGTATTGGAGAACAATGGATGATTATTGAATTCCTTTTGTAACACTATAATTCCTTGACTCTTGTGATCAAAGAGCAACTGATGTAAAATATATTCATGTTTGATTAATACAAAGACACGTTCTCGTTCCATTTCTCAAGCTCTGAAGTAAAACACAGCAGCGTTTCACCGGTGGTTGAGGGCTCAGCCCTGGTGGATCGATCCATTGTTTGTATCTCTATCTTTTCATTATTGTTGTGAGATAGTTCATATATGCTTTTATTACAGTTTTCAATTTAATCAGTTTGTTGTTTAATTGCTTATGGATCTTGGTGTGTTACGTTAATGAATTGCATTACTTTCAACAAGGACCTTAATTCCCATATTATTCATCTTGTTATTGTTTACTAAAGCTTTGTTGTTAAATATTTAACTCCATTTGCTTGTTGTTCATGTCGATTACTATTTAACAACGTTTGCTGTGGGCTTAGTGTTTAATATAATTGTTGTTTTAAGTTAATATTTGCTATTCGATTTCAGAGTGCTGATCACTTCTGATTCATTAGCTTCAAATTGCAGAAATACTGTTTATTTACATTGTTCCAGTTTATTGTTTATGCACATAGCCAGTCAATTACAGATTGTTGTTGATTTCTAATTCTTGCTTTTAATAAGAGTTCTTCTTTTTTTACTTTCAACAGTAGTTATTTCAATTTCGATTTCCCTTTGATTGCTTGAGAGCAGGACTGTCAACTGTAGAGAACATTGGTTATTGCTTCCTCGTTCCTAGATTGATTGTCTTGTTCCAGTTTGATTTTAATTGCATCAATTTCTAGAGGAATGAGTTATTTCTACTGTATCCTCGATTAATGTTTGTTGAATGAATAGTTAAGTTTCAGGTCATTTAAATTTATGTTGTTGTAGTTAGATTTATTTTCCAAGCATTTTTTTAATTTTGTATTTAGAATATTGTACTACATCTCACACAGCATTGCTATTGGATAAATTGCCACCTCGGACTGAGTACACTCTTGAAATAAAAAGTCATTCCTAGATTGCTAATTAATGTAGGATAAATAGGTGTTAAAAAGATACCTTTTATACCTCAACAGTTGGTATAATTCAACCTAGTCAAAGTTCTTTCTCTGCTCCAGTAGTATTAGTGCACAAGAAGGATGGATCATGGCACATGTGTCCATATTATAGGGAGATCAATAAGCTCAATATTAAAGATAAATTTCCCATTCCTATGATTGATGAATTATTGGATGAATTACATGGAGCAATTTATTTTACCAAGTTGGATCTTTGCTCAGGATATCATCAAATTAGAATGAAGACTGAAGATATTCCGAAAACATCATTTCGAACTCATGAGGATCATTATGAATTTTTGGTCATGCCTTTTGGCCTTACCAATGCACCTTGTACATTTCAAGGGTTGATGAATTGAATTTTCAAACCCTTCCTTAGAAAATTTGTGCTAGTATTTTTTAAATATATACTAATCTAGAACAGGTCTTGGAAGGATCATGTTCAACATGTTGACAAGGTGCTCAAACTATTGCGGGTGAAACAATTATATGCAAATACATCCAAATTTTTCTTTGGAGTACAAGAGGTGGAATATATGGGTCATATTGTATCTCATGAGGGTGTTAAGGTAGAGCCTAACAAAATTAAATCCATTAAAGAATGGAAATTCCCCACAACCATAAAGAAGTTGCGAGGATTTCTCGAGTTAACAGGGTATTATGACAAGTTTGTTAAGAATTATGGGAGAATATCAGCACCTCTAACAATGTTATTGAAGAAAGATGCATTTTCATGGACTCCTGAAGCAACTAAGGCCTTTGAACATCTTAAAGAGGAAATGTGCCTAACACTGGCCTTAGCTACGCCAGACTTCACAAAAGCCTTTATTGTGGAATGTGATGCCTTAGGAAATGGAATTGGTGTTGTTTTAATGCAAGAAGGAAGACCCATTTGTTTTGAAATTCGTCCAATCAAAGGAAAGTATTTATAGAAAGCTATTTATGAGAAGGAAATGTTAGCAATACTACATGCACTAAAGAAATTCCGACCTTACCTAATGGGAAGACACTTCAAGGTAAAAACTAATCATGATAGTCTTAAATACTTTTTCGAGGAAAGACTATCTTAAGAAGAGCAACAAAAATGGGTCACAAAGTTTTTGGGCTACGACTTTGAAATAATATACAAAAAATGGAAGCTAAATGTTATTGCAGATGAACTCTCAAGATATAATGAAGAGGTGGAAGCATTTCTTTGTGCCATTTCTATTCTCCAACAAGATTGGATAACCGAAGCAAGGGATGAATGGAAGAAGGATGAAGAAGTGTGGACACTCATTCAAAAGTTGCAGCAAGATCCTAGTACATCTGATACATTTATTTGGAAAAATGATTCCTTATGGTATAAAGATCGCTTATATCTTTGTAGGAATTCCCAACTAGAAAAAAATATTCTTTTGGAATTGCACATTTATCCTTTAGGAGGACACTCGTGATTTTTAAAAACTTACCACAGGGTGAAG
The DNA here is from genome assembly GCA_034641835.2 of Pinus albicaulis. Taxonomy (NCBI): domain Eukaryota; kingdom Viridiplantae; phylum Streptophyta; class Pinopsida; order Pinales; family Pinaceae; genus Pinus; species Pinus albicaulis. The sequence continues at coordinate 1,062,874,883 of CM076582.1, forward strand.
AAAGAATTTTTTTGGATGGCCTTAAATCTGATATTCAAAAGTTTGTGACGAAATGTTTGGTTTTGCCAGAAAAATAAAGTTGAGACAATTAAGACCCCGAGTCTTCTATAACCTTTATCCATTCCATTTCAACATTGGGAGGAGATTTCAATGGATTTTATCACACGTTTACCTAAGTTTGAGGGAAAGAGTGTAATCATGGTGGTAGTTGATACACTTACCAAGTATGCACACTTTTGTGCATTATCTCATCCATTTAAAGAAAGTGCAGCTGCTACTACATTTATGGACACAACTAAAAAGCTACATGGAAACCCAAATGTTTATGTGAGTGACAGAGATCCCATTTTTACTTGAAATTTTTGGACGGAGTTATTTTCTTGTTTTGGTACTCAATTAGCTCATAGCTCATCTTATCATCCTCAATCTGATGGTCAAACTGAGACAGTGAATAAATGTTTGGAAGGATATCTTCGTTGTTTTGTATCTGATAAACAAACATAATGGGTCAATTGGTTACCTATCACTGAATGTTGGTATAACACTTATTTCCATACTGCAGCAAAAATGACCCCATTCATGGCACTTTATGGATATCATCCACTGTCCATCACATCATATTTAAGGGAAAATTCTAAGGTTAAAGTAGTGGAAGATCACAATGAGCATCAACAAGAAGTTCTCCAACTCTTAAAGGATAGCCTAAATTTGACACAAAATCGAATGAAACAACAGGCAGGTCAACATCGAAGCGAGAGAAGTTTTAATGTAGGAGACTGGGTATTTTTACGGCTACAACCATACAAAAAAATTTCCCTCAAGCAAGCTAAGAAGGATAATAACTTATCACCAAAGTATTATGGTCCTTACAAGGTGTTGCAAAATATTAGTACTATGGCATACAAATTGGAGCTTCCCGCTTCTTCGCGAGTGCATCCAGTTTTCCATGTTTCATGCTTAAAGAAAGTTATAGGTGAAAATCTTCCAATTCAAACAATATTTCCAAAACTTGATGAGGAAGGAAAATTCATATTGGAACCTGAAGCGGTCACAGAAACAAGAAGTCGATAGCTATGAAATCGATCAATTTCAGAGTATCTCATCAAGTGGAAGAACTTACCCACTGAAGATTCTACATGGGAGGATGAGAATTTTATATAGAAGCATCCAGAGCTAATCAAGCGTTGAGGACACCACTTTTTTGAAGGAGAGGAGCATGTTAAGTCCCTATATTAATAGTGTAGTCCCTTATTATGTTAGTGTATCCCCCCAGATTGTTATTGTTGTACCCCTGTAACCGCCATATTGTTATTATTGTGACCTTACATTATTATTGTTAGGTCGGCTAGGATTACATTGTGGCCCCATGGATTCTTATATATAGAAATGAGGTTTTGACATTTGGATCATCCAAGAATTGTTCATTTGTGTAATGTATTGGAGGTTTCCCCCTCAAAGTGGCTGATTTATAAGGCGTTGATCTCTCTTTTCTTCTATTTTTGGGGTTGGTTTCACAACAAATAGACCGTCTTTTGATGGTTATTATAAGTTTACATCCTCCTATATCGCCATTTCATATAATATTATCCATGGTATTCCCCTCCCAGAGTTCTCCCTTGTAAAAAAGAGATTCTTCAACTTAACAAGGACACCAGGGTAGGGTAATGGTACCTTTCTAAGGATTGCATAGAAATTAGGGTCTATGGGTGTGAGATCCCTCCTTACCGATTTCTTGTGTTGATACCCATGAAGATTTTCACTCTGGAATTCATCATACAAATCCTTAATGTGGACCAAGTCCACTTTATTCCTACTAAGAAGGGATATATGTCTAAATTGAGTAGGCCCGTGGGGCATCTTATTATCAATTCTAGGCAAGCATTCAGGGTAGTTGAGGGATTACTCAAAAATATGATTTTTTATCTAAGGGAAGTCTGGCATTATGACCCTCATGGTGTCATTTCCAAGAGGAGCAAGAAGATAAAGGCTTCAAATTATGATCATGAATACAACCCTTAGATTGAATGGAAATCTAACTTTGATTTGTGGCATATTAACATAGAGATTGAGATCGAAACTCCAACAATGAAGGAAATAACATATAAGATGATCGTTGATAAAACTGAATATACAAAGATGGAGGATGTACACACAAGTATAAATGAAAATACCCAAGAGACAAAAGAAGAATAACTTGAGACCAAGTTAATGGAAAAAAGGCTAGATCAACCATGCTTCCAAGTGACTTTGGAGGACCCATTACATATTTTTTCCTCATCCTCTTTAGAGGTAGCTATTTTAGGTTCAAAAGGAAGTGAAATTGCTACTGGGTCAAGCTGACCTACTGGAAAATTCATTAAATAAATAAACAAGAAGGTAAGGGAATATATGTAACAAAAAATGATATCTCATTCTGTCCCATATCATACCAGACTTCTAGTTGCTATGGACTTAGTGAGAAATCAAATGAAGTTCTCACTACAACATCCACTATCCTAGTCATTGCCTTTAGGATATCAATTTAAAGACTTGGATATTTCTCTATATTTTACGTGTCCCCCTGCCAGGTAAGATAAATTTCCACAGGTCAGTGGGACAGCTTTTGTACAGTGAGCTAAATAGAAATGCAATGAACAACAAGGCTGAAAATATGCTAGAGAAAGTTTCAACGAGGTTAAAGGAGGAGATATCAAACTCCAAGGCTCTATACATGCAAAACAAGAGCTTAAAATAGATGATTATGAAGTTGAGGCTAAATTTAGAAGCAAAGCTACCTTTGAAACCCTTATCCATAGTTTACAGGTATAAATCCAAGATTTAAGGCACAAACTGAATATGTTAGGTAGTTACCATGTGAAATCTAAATAACTTTCACAGGTGGAAGAAGAGAAAGAAATCTCGGCCAAAGAACTGATAGAAACAAATAATGAGATATTAGCCCTTAAGCAATAGGAAGAAAATATTCAAATGAGAAATACATGCATATCTATGTAGTAATTATATCTGAAAGTCCCCAAAACCCAACAAAATATCTCACTAAATCCCTTCCCAAAATGGAACTTTAAGAAGGGGAGCTTAAAAGGGTGAAGAATGCTTTTGATACTGCCTAGAGAAGCCTAGCACAAAAATAAAACCAACTTTACACTATCAGGACCAATGCAGACATCATCAGTAAGAACCTACAACCAACAAACCAGGAGAGATCTCAGATAAAAGGTAAGCTGAAAAGAAACATATCTCTACTTCAAGCTAGGAAACGTATCTAGGATGGGATCATAGTAGAGATGAGAAAAAATGGGAGTACATAAATTTTATGGATGAACAAACTATTATAATCAAGGATTATGATTTCTTCATCCTATCTCCGAAGGAAGATGGTGAAAACAAATTCCAGATGTCCAAAGAGTTCATTCAGTTTGTGAATGAAAGGCCACTCAGTGAATTGACGCCCATATATGTGGTTGATAGAGTATCTTCCATGATGGAAATCTCTAAAGTGGTCCATATGGAGGAAGTTAGAGTTAGTGCTAAGGAGTGCCTAGGCATGGTGTACTAAAATATGTGGTTTATTTCAGTGGGATTTTGAGGGGATTTTCAGAGCGATATTTCCCAGTTGTTGGGACTTTGTGCGAGTGTTGATCTAGTGGGAGAAATATTGTCAAATACTAGTCGAGGCCAAAAGTAAGGTTAATTCCTCTCATGAGAACTTCCACTCTAAGAGTAAGACTGTAGTTAATTACCTAAAGAGGGAATTTCAGTTGTTGGGGTTGGTAAATACCCTATTCTTCCCTAGGTTGAACTACACAGGTCTCACGAATCTCAAAATAGCCTATCATCAGTTCTTCCAGTCTCCGCTGCCAACTCTAGTGCTTTGGAAAATATGCAAGCAGTTTGTCAATCCTCTCGTGCTAAAGATTATGAAACTATCTATGCTGCCTCCACAACTTTTTTATAATGTATAAGGATATTGTTGATTATGTAAATCATGAATGTAAATCATGACATTTTTATTTTATGTTTATTTAAATATTATATTTCAGAAGAAACCATGTTAGTTAGTTAGAGTTCGATTAGTACAATTGTGCCACGTAGCACACTGATATTTTTTCTATGATGATTCACTGTAAAAAATAAAGAAAGAATATTTTGTAACATGTTCTCCCTCTGAGGCCCTATAAAAAAATATTATGATACAGAACCAAAGGTTTGTAATTATTTTCCAAGAGAGAAGTTCTGTAAACTATCAATGGAATGTATGCTCTATGGAAGATTAATGAAATTTTTGGATATTTTGGCTCAAATGAATTTGTGGTATGTATTATTTTCCATGTTAATTCCATAATCTATCACTATTATTCTCATATTACATTTAATAGTGGTTTTTGTATATGTTTTCATGAATTTATGGATTCATCCAAGTCTAATGTTGATTAAAAATTCCTATATTGAAATCAAATATAATCCTTAAAATTCTCTCCATGTATCTTAGCATTTCATTCAAATGTTTGTATCATCCATTCCATGTTGGACTTTGATGCACCAGATTCTTATTATAATCCTTGTGTATTGATTTTCTCTTCTTCTCAATCCTCTATCCAATATACTACAAACAAATGATAAGGTGTCGGTTCATGTCATGTTGGCCGCAATGAGTCTGATATTAATGATTCAATGAGTAATATTTGCATATGTATTTGTATTTCTCCTCTTAAGGAAGGTTTTGAATGAATTTCCTCTCAAATATATTAAATACTAAGTGTGATAGAAATTCCCAGCAAATCTCTAAATCACTCATCAATATGTCTGAGGCACTGCTCTCTCCTCAACCTAGGGGTTGTCTCTAGGATCTACAACATATTCTAGCACCGTTGCTGGGGACGAATCAAAATTTTTTCCCTAGGTACGAAATTTGTACATCCTTTTATAATATGAGTAGAAATGGGCATGCATTGAATATCTCTCACCTTGGAGACTCCACTGTCTAAATATCATTTTGTCCATCCTAGATTTCAAAAGGCCACAAAATCTCTTTGATACTTCATAATAGAGAATTAATTCTATGTTTGACACTTTAAGGATAATATATAGGATGATCTGGAAAGAAAGAACCCATACCACCCCAGTTCCTATGACCTATTTTCTAAAAGTATCTTATTCTAGCTCTCATAAAGCTGTGATAAATGACTCTGAGTTTCCCTCCAAAGTTTTGGAATATCTGGAGAAACGTGGTCTACCATTTATTATGTTCTCTTAAAGAGTAAAAAACAAAGAAACTTATATTAGTTCACCCTCTTTCTCATTTCATCCCTTCCCTGAAATTGAAAAAATTAAAGGTATCCTCACAAACATTCACACAGAGTGTAAATAGTTTCCCAACCTAGATCTAGTTAGTTGCAACTCAGATAATCTCTCAGCAAGGCCCTGTAATATATCCTGTACCACCTCCCTTGCTCATTATGGATATTCAAAACTTTTTCCTAAAAAAATATGATCCACTGGACTTGCCACAAACCTTGAATGTTATGATACAATACTATCTTAAGCTCTTTCCAAGATTGATCGGAGAAGATGATATGTAAAAACAGATGCATATAGAAAATTTTTGTGCATTTCTGGAGAATATAAATGTAGAACACCTAGATGTGGTTCAAATACCTTCCAAATTCTTCGATCACTACCTAGGAGGAGATGGAGAATTATTTCATGCCAAAATGGGGAGAGAAAAAGGATCATGGGTATATCATCCTTGAATTAAATGCAATAAAAAAAAAACATAATGAAGATGTGTCAGAGTTCATAAAAAGGTTTAACAAATTGTACAATAGTGTATCTGCTGAAATCAAACCTCCACAGATTGCTGCTAAAGTGGTCGTTGTTAGGGATTTTGAACTAGAATTTGGTTTCAATTTGAGAGAAAAAATGTATCGTACTTTATACCAAATTCAAATATATGATTTATAAGTTGAAGTGAATTTCACCTCCACTGGGAAGTGGAGATGAATAATTGATCATGGATATAGGAGAAGGGGAAAAGAGGAAGCTAGTTACTCAAACCATGGAAAGGAAACTCAAGAGCATAGACTTGAGGAAATGAAAAAAATGATAAGAAATATGTATAATAAGCTTGTGAAACTAGAGTTAGGAAATAAAAACCTCCTCGACAAAGGCAACCAACTTCTAACCAAAGTTTCAATCCATAGTATAGGAAACTGCAAAGGGAGAGAAAAGAGAAACGAGGTCAAAGTCAAACTCCTTTGTATTTGGAAGATGCTCTTGAGGAACATGCCAAAGAAACCATGGAATTTAAAGAGAACCAATTCTCTTATTTTTCTGAAGAGGAATATGAAGTCAAAGCACATGAGGAAGAACAGTATAATTTAGATACCCCAATGGATGATGGTGAGATTGACAACTGTTGTAGACAGTTTATTGATTTCATGAAGCCTCAAATACATAGTAAATATGATCTTAGATATTATAGGGAAATATCTATAATGCAGGATTAAAATGAGGAGTACCCTCCCTTAAATGCTCCTAAATCAACAGAGAAAGGAGATAATCCTCTAGTCTAAGCCTCGCCAAAAAATAAGTCGTCCTTAATTTCCATCCTCCACAAGCCTGAAGTTTCTTAATAATAGCAGTTTCCGTTACCATCCAAGCCAAAAAATGTTACCAATGAAATAGGTAACCTCATCGGTACCTAATTTTTGAAGTATCAAGAAAAACACCTGATTTTGAAAAAGTGGTGATGCAGAATCAAGAAAAAAAAAATTGAGCATGTTTTTGGCACTTCAAGTTTTTTTCATTTTGTTTTTATTATTATTATTATTATTATTATTATTATTTTATGTGATGTTTTTTATGTCGATTTTGAATAGTGGTGGTGCATCATCACCAATGCTTTTTTATAGGATTGATTTTGACACTATAGATTTTCTAATATCTTCTTCTTCTGTGAGATGTTTATTTTTAAATGCATTTATGTACTTGTGTTTTAAAAATTAAAAAAAAAAAAAATATTTTAAATAAAAACTTCTACTGATATCTTCACTTTTTCCCATAGATAAAAGATGGAAAAAGGGTCAATATTCTAAAGTTTACATTTTCTACATGTTTATGTATTGTTAAATAATTTTTCAATTCACATCAAAAAATTGTCGCTAAAAAACCAATATTTTGAACCATATGACAAAAAAATACAATTTTTCAATATAAATACAATGCAAAAAATACACTTTTACAGAATTTTTGTTGGAAAAAACATGTTAAATAAACTAATTTTTTGGGAGAATCTTAATAAAAAACTTAATAAAATAACATTTTTATTGAATTTTATGTCAAAAATTAATAGCAATCACATGTTTTTTGCGAAAAAAAAGGGTTGTTCTCATAAAATATCAAAGTCTAAACATTACAAGTAAAACTGATTAATAGTTCTAAAAAATAAGCTTTGTTTGCAAGCATAACTTAAACTTCATCAACAATATCAACTAATACATCTTCAACATCATCTAGAACAACATTGATGGCTTCTTCCGCAACATTTTCTTCTTCATTTTGATCATTGTCATCTTCTAATGGATCTTTCATGTCAGCAAATCTTCCAAAGTGTCCCTTTCCAATCATTCCATATAATGGTGGTTGAGGTACCTTTTCTTTTTTTTCCACACGTGATTCATTAAAATCTCCTTTCCTTAAACCAACTTCTTGCTTTGCATCTGGAAGTAATTTAAGAGAATTAATTCTTTGTTGAATAAATTTGCATTGAATTGGGTCTTTCTCAATGGCAATACAATTTCTTCCTTTTAGTAGGCAACATGCTAGTGTTGTACCTAATCATCAAGCACAAAAAAAATAAGTAAAAAAATTAGTATGGAGACATAAAAAGTAAAAAAGACAATATTTAAATTTAAACTTGTATAATAAAACTCACTTGAACCTGAGAATAAATCCAAAACCCATTCTCCTTCATTGAACATAGATCTATAAGATAGTTAATCAATGCTTGTGGTTTTTGATAAATGTTAACTATATCTCCTTTTGCATCTTTATCCTCATATGTTAGTTTTCTTACAACTGCATCATAACCCAATACTTGACTATGACTCTTCCCATCTACTCGATTCATAATAATATACTTATAGCTATCATCGTTTGCTCAACATTCAACATGGATGAAATCACAATCATTTGTAATAGGTTGATCTTCAAAAGAAACAATATTTAACTTTTGCCTGTAACATAACCTAGTAAAAGTTCAATTAAATTTTACATGAATACAAAATTTTAGGAGGAATCAAACATACAATTTCAAAATCTTACTATGTAAGTTGCATCCTTGAGTTTGCTTTACCCTTGAATCTTGTTAATAACATTGGAAACTGTGTGTCTGAATGAAATGTCACAAATCTCCAAAGTGGTGATGTTGTCACTTCTTGAAAACCTGTAACCACTTTACTAAAAGCTTGATAAGTATATGGTTCTCTATCATATTCAATGTCTATGAAATTGAAACCATGAGGAATATTTGCAATAACTAAGCCATATTCCCTTTTAGGTATTACTGATGCAATGTCTTCACAGTCACCTTGTATTATTTGATATTGGACACTCTCGAGCCCATTCCAAATGTAATGATTAAGAGTAGGATCAAGTTCAACATTCATAAGACGCTTCCTTCTCATGTTCTCCATCTTAATTTTTTCAATAAAGCTTTTGAAAGTATCTGGTACTCCATTTCCATCCTTCTTCGACATCTTTAATGACACACACACACACAGATATATATATATATATATATATATATATATAAGTAATAAAATAAAAATAGTTTAAATATGAATAAAATGAATTTATAAATCAACATACCTTATTGAATGCAATATAAAACTCTTTTAGTGTTGATGTAGAACTTGCTTCTCGGTAGTTGCGTACAACATCATCCCAACTGTCTTCATTCAACATTTAAACCATGTGTTCTTGTATTTTCATAAAAAAATTCTGACTGAATAAATCAAGTTAAAAGTGTTAATATACTGACATTTATAACAAATTCTACCAACATCATTATGTTTTATTTAAAAGAAAATTATAATGAAAGAAAAATAAGAAATAATTCAAGAAACTTACTTTTGAAATTATGCACACATTTCTTCCATTGATAATTCACCCGAATTCACACGGGCTAATACTGATTTGACTAATTTATCATCCTTCACACCTTGCATTGTTCTCCAAGGTGTGATAGTCATATCCTCTAAAAGCTGCTTCATTTCAGGACCCCCCTTACTGTTGGTACATATTATGGGTTTACTCTTTCTAACCTTCTGATTTTTTTATGGAAATATTCTCCCACTGATCAAAAATATCATCAATCAAATCCCATACCTCCCTAGTTCTAAATGCCAACTGAAAAATGTTATTTGTGCCTCTGAAGAGATTTGTATTCAATTTTCCATCTTTTTCTTTTTTTTTCATCAATTTGATAACATGTTTCCATTAAACATTTCTTTCGAAATGCTACACTAACTTGTGTCTTATCCCCACCACATTTTTCTATGAATTCATTATGAATAAATCTGACCCTTTGGATCAAAGTCATTTTCATTCTACACTCATTATCTTCATTATGATCCCATGCCAATAAATTTGATTCCATTTCTATTAAGCCGGCGTAAATGATGCATTTCACTGTTTGAAAAAGATAGTTATTGGGATATTCTGCAATCAATTGTCTCTTAGCCTCTATTGAATGGTTCCCTCCAATTACATAATATTTATAATTAAAACATTTTTTCTTGTCAAATGCTTGTTTGTTGGGAACCTGACATGGATCGACAAGAACCACATAATCCACCACATGCGCATATGGATTGAACCTGAACAATGTTTTCAGATTATGTACATGTAGGTGATGGGCCTTTTTAATTTGATATTGAGATTGTCCTTCATCTGGGCCATAAAATTGGTTAACATTAAGCTCAAATGTTTGGCCACCAAGAATTAATTTATTCTTCCTCAACTCTTGTCGAATAGCATTTTGTTTTGTTTTAATAATTCCATCCTCTAACTCAACACCTGGTGTTATGATTTTTCTGCTTCCGTGAGAGCTTTCAATTTGTTCTTCACTGCTGCTCACGAACTTTATAGGTTCACCAATATTTGATTTCCTAGTCTTATTGGATAACATATCAGTTTTTTTATAAACAAGCTCTCCTTCATGAGGTAAAAGAGAGACATCTTTGGCAATTTTCCTTTTTGGTGTCTGATCTATTTTCTCCTTTTGCACAACAGTTCTAATCTCCTCCTCATTAATTCTATCATAATTTTCTGTTTCATGTTCAACACCTTCAAAAGAAACATGTTTAAGTTTACTAGATTGACCCACCTTAGTGACTCTTGGTCGATCCCCTCTTTGTATTGTTGCAGTGTCACGAGCTATTTCTCTTTGCTTCAATCTCCTTTCCTCTGCTTTGTCTTTGTGGAAAGTTTTGATCACATCCATAACATTTGGCACCAACATATAAATACCTTCAAAGATGTTTGGAAGCCTCGGAACAAAATCCTCTGAAACAAAATAAAACATGTCAATGATCAATAATTTATAAAAAAATGAATCATCCTTACAATAATGCATAGAGGAAATAAAAATAAGCATACTTACAATGTTATTTGCAATGTTGCTTGATATTTCTTCAGAAAATTTTGAAGATATTTCATCTGTATCATACTTGACGATTGATAGACGATATCTAACCTTCTCATGTTTCTGAGCCTTCCTTGCAAGAACATAAATAGTGTTTGTATTCGGGACAATACATATGTCTCGTACTCTGCCCATCGCATCATATGGCTCATTTAAGTCAATCATACCACAAATCAGATAGATGTGTATATCAACCTCCATTTCACTGTCTTCAAGATACCATGAGAAATCGGTTTTATCTATTTCCTTGGCATTCTTCCAATCAGAAATAAGCTTTAATGAACCTGGTGCCCCACTTGCTTGACTTTTATTAGTGTGTGCAACAATGTCCTTATTGCGTCCAACAGTTTCCATAGTGCATCCAGCTGCAACTTTAGATTTGGGAGTTGTATTCATAGTGTGTAGAGCTGCAACTATAGATTTGGGAGCTGCTGCCCTAGGAAAAGAAACATTCATAGAAATTTTTTTGATGCCATTTTCCAGATAATATATATATATATATATATATATATATATATATATATATATATATATAATGGAAAAATAATGCAGATAAAATAAATTTAATAAACAAAATTTATTTCTAAAACTAAATAGTTTGAAATTAAAGCAGTAAAATTAACTATAAAAATTTTCATTTAAAAACAAAATATTATAAGTCATATGTATATATATCTATATAATATGTTTTGAATACATTTTATAAAAAAATAAAAATTTTGTTTAAATTGTATAAAACAATTTTAAAAAAATAAACTATTATTTTCAAACTTCAGTTTTTGTTTAATATTTAAAAAAAAACAAAAAAATTACTAACTATTTATAACAAATGTTAAAATTAATTTTTTTTTTTTTTTAAGACAATGATTTTATTAAAAAAACTTATCATATTTTAATATATTTTAAAATTTTAAAATTTAATTTTACATTACATAGAAATTAAATAAAAATAAACAAAATAAAATAAAAGAAAAATAATTTTACTTTACATAGCAATTAAATAAAAAATTATAAACTTAAAATTATAAAAAAATAATATAAAAGGTTATAAATTTATCTAATCTTTTAATATATTTGAAAATTACAAATTTCTATTTCACATTACATAGTAATTAAATAAAAATAAACAAAATAAAATAAAAGTAATTAACCAAAATAAAAGAAAAAATTAAATTGTTTATAATGTTGTATTTATACATAAATTAAAAAAAAAGAAAAAAAGATTTTTCTTTTGAATATTTAAATGTTAAAATTAAATATTATCCTGATGATGAACTACAGTTGGTAGTTCGAAACGTGTCATTCCTAAAATTCTCATGTAATTTTCCTGGAAGATTTATATCTAATATTTTTTTAATTTTTTTAATTGTATTTTTATATAGTTTTTCTTTTTCTAATTTATTGTATTGTTATATAAAAACAAATGTTTATTTATTTATTTATTATTTTGCATTGTTTTTTCTTTAATTATATAATGTTTAAAAACAAAACATAATTATTATTTAATAATAATTTTTTTTTAAATTATATTTGTTATATTTTCATATTTTTAACAATTATTATATAACAATGTTTTTATTATATCATATAACAATTTTTTTATTATTTTTATATATAACAATGTTTTTATTAATTTTTTATTGTTTTATTAAAATAAATTAAAAATAAAAAACTAATTTAAAAAACAAAATAAAAATAAAAATAAAAAATTAAAAACAAAAACTAAAAATTGTTTTATTAAAATAAATAAATTAAAAAAAAAATTAAAAAGCAAAATTGAAAAAAAAATAAAAATGTTGTGGCTTGTGCCCGGGGTCGCCCAGGCCTGATGCATATTTATTTAATTTTTTATTTTTTAATTTTTTTTTAATTTTGTTTTATTTTTTTTTTATATAACATAATTAATAAATAATTATTAAAACAATATTTAATAAATAAAAAAAATAATTGTTAAAAATATCAAAATATAACAAATATATTAAAAAAAAACAATTTATTAAATAACAATTATGTTTTGTTTTTAAATATTATATAATTAAAAGAAAAAAAAATACAATATAATAAATAAAATAAAACATTTGCTTTAATATAGCAATACAATTGAAAAAAAAAATATGATATATAACAAAACAATAAAGAAAAAAAATTGAAGATTTAAAATTAAAAAGAATAAAACTAAGATTTAAAATTTAAAAAAAAATAAATAGAATATAAAATCAAAAAATTCTCAAACAAAAACAAAAAGAAAAAACATTTTAAATAATGAAACCACTTATATATTTATGATAAAAAAAAACAAATAAAAAATGTTATAATATTACTATTTTTTTTATGTGCATGGTCGTTTTAGGGATTTTTTTGTCTAGATGAACCTATAAGTCTTAAAAAAGAAAAAAAATTCTAATTTTTTGTCCTTAAAACCCTAAAAAAATTAGTTAATTTTGCATTTTCTCCACTAAAAAAATATAAAATATTATTGTTTTTGAACCTAAAAACCTTAAAAAATTAGTTTTTTGACACAAAAAAATATAGAAAAACATATTTTCCCCAAAATCGTCTTTAAATTGACAGAATAGAAGAAAAACTAACCTTTGAAATGCAAAAAACTGCTGTCACCAATGCGAACACAACGCCTCCACAAATTACGCCTCCAATGCCAATGCAATGCCTTCACGAAGTTACCAATGCCAATGCAACACCTCCACAAAATTACCAATGGCAACACAATGCCTCCAATGCCAATGCAATGCCTCCACGAAGTTACCAATGCCAATGCAACACCTCTAGAAATTTGCTCTAACAAATACCAGAAAACTTGATGTGATGTGATGAATAAAAACAATCATTTTTACTATATAGCGAATATTGTCTGATTGGTTTACTGTTTAGCGAATGTGGGATTGAAATTTCAAATTTAAAATATTTACATTTAGTTTATTATAGTTCATACTATAGTTAAAATACTTAATATTTTCATGTAGTTATCATAGTTAATATTTTATTTAATATTTACATGTACTGAATGTTTAAAAACATGGGATTAAAATTTTAAAATCTAAAATATTTACATGTAGTTAATTATAGTTAATATTATAGTTTAAATAGTTAATATTTACATGTTGTTATTTTTGTAAATATTTACTTTTAGTCAATCTTAAACCATTCAAATAAGAAAATTAATTTAGTTTCGAAGGCATGTATGAAAGGAATATTTTGTGGATATTTTGAGTAGAAAGTATGGTGAAATATTTGAAGACCAAAAGTTTATTAATAAATTTTGAAATATATTTTAGATGAATCTAACATAAGTTTAAAATTTAAAATTTAAAATTTAAAATATTTACATGTAGTCATTATAGTTAATATTTGCATGTAGATATTATAGTAATATTATAGTTAATACTTACATCTAGTCAATGTTAAATCATTGAAATAAAAACATTATTTTTGTTTGGAAGGCATCCATGACAGAAATATTTTTTCGATATTTTGAATATAAATATCGGTAAAATATTGCAACACAAACAATTTATTAAAAAAATGTTAAATACATTTTTTGACTAATATTTGTATCAAATATTTGAAATGAAAATTTTGGAGGGAAAGATTTTTGCGAAATTTTTCGGGGGGAAATTTTGGAGGGAAATGTTTTCGTGAATTTTTTTGGAAGGAAAATTTGGAGGGAAATTTAGAGTCTTTAAGCTATATATTGTAAGTGGGAGAGGAATTTGTATCATTCAACCTATTCTTGTTGAAAGCCATGGTTTCTTCTGATAGCGAAGTTTTTCTTTGTACAACATCAACATCTTCGTCACGCAACAACTCTATTCAGAGTGATGAATATAATGGGAGTTCGTTCACCATGAATAGAGAGTCAAAAAATTGACTTGATCGTAATCCTAAAGGTGATGAGAACAAAATTGATGAGGAGCAGCAAAATGAAATTTTTGTAAATCGAGCGCCAGTTATACCACTTACTCTTAATCCTAAGGATTATGAAAGCAACAGTGATGAAGGGCATGATGAAGAATTTCCAGAGTCAAAAGTTTCACTTCGTCCTAATCCCAAGGATTATGAGGACACCATTGATGAAGAGGGAGATGAAGAATATCCACTTCATCTTAATCCTAAGGATTATGCGAGAACAACAAATGAAGAGGGGAATGAAGAATATGCAGAGTCAAAATATCCACTCTGTCCTAATCCTGAGGAGTATGCCAGCACCACTGATGAAAAGGGGGATGTAAAAATTCCAGAGTCAAAATATCAAATTCATCCTAATCGTAAGGATTATGTGAGCACCACTGATGAAGAGGGGAATGATAATGTTTTAGAGTCAAAACATCCACTTCGTCCCAATCCTAAGGATTATGCCAGCACCACTGATGAAGAGGGAAATGAAAAATTTACAGCGTTAAAATATCTACTCCGTCCTAATCCTAAGGATTATGCAAGCACCACTGATGAAGAGGGGGAAGAAAAAATTTCAGAGTCAAAATTTCCACTTCGTCTTAATCCTAAGGATTATGTCAGAACCACAAATGAAGAGGGGAATGAAGAATTTGCAGAGTCAAAATATGCACTTCATCCTAATCCTAAGGATTATGTCAGCACCACTGAGGAAGAGGGGAATGAAGAATTTGCAGCATCAAAATATCCACTTCGTCCTAATCTTAAGGATTATGCCAGCACCACTGATGAAGACGGGGATGAATTTCCAAAGCTAAAATTTTCACTTCATCCTAATCATAATGATTATAATTTAACCACTGATGAAGGGGGGGATGAAGAATTTCCAATAAATATAGATTCAAGGCATTCACTTATTCCTAATCCTAAGGATTGTGAGAGCTTCAGTGAGGAAGGGGAGGGGCAAGATGAAGAAATTCTAGTGAATACAAATTCAAAGCTTCCACTTATGCCTAATCCCAAGGATTATGAGAGCACCACTAAGGAAGGGGAGGATGAAGAGTTTCTTGCAAATCATAATTTTAGAGGCACATATCTGAATATTGAATTTTCTCCAAGTGACCATTTCAAAGACACTCATGGTGATGAAGAATTGAATCCTCCCAGGGAATAATTTGAAAGCATGGGTCAAGATGGTGAAGAATTTATTTTGAGTAAGGGTTACAAAAGTGCCGATGATTCTTGTGAAATGTTTTCTTCAACTGATGATAGTAAAGAAAAATTTCCAGGCAATGATGTTGATGAATTTCTTAACTATGTTGAGGATGATGATAGTGGGGATAATATTCCTCCTAATGGTGATGAAACTACTTTTACAAAGGATGATGGAATGATGAAGCCGTTGCAATAAAATATTGCAACTAGGAGTAGGAGTAGACCTTTTCATATCAATCCAAAGCATTCCAATTATACAAGGGCGAGGACAAAATATCTCATGACAAGAAGTTCTGTCGTTCATTTGATTTCAAGTGAATGTTGTCGAAGGGATTTCTTGAAAAATATGGATTTCAACTTTGTTTTGGAGAGAAGGAAAATCTATATGTCAATGAATAAAAGCATGCAAAATTCATATTTAGTGGGTTGCATGCAATCTACACTAGCAGGTTATGATTATCATATTGGGAATGTATTTCTTTGCAGAAAGGCATTCAAAATGTTGTATTCAATTAGTAATTTTTTTTTGTCAAGAATCCAGGATAGATTGGAAAGAGATCCCACATATTATTCAGAAGCACGTTATAAATAGGAGGTGGGGCCGTTTGCAAATACTGCTAAGACATGGATGAAAGAATTCTTTTCAAATCATGGAGAGTGTATGCCAAATAAATACATAATACATATTCCAGATAATTTCTTGAGACGAGAAATATTCATGTTATACAAATATTATGCAGAAGCTATTGAAGGAATTGGTAATTTTATTACACATTCTTATTTTACAAGGATATGGAAAACTGAATTCAACAATGTTTGTATTCCTAAGAAGACAAGGATGGGGATTTGCAGCACATGTGCTTCTCTTAAAGCAATAAGAGATAAATGTCAAGGGGTGGAAAGAGGTATGTGTTCAAAGCATTGTTTTTTAAAATTTGATACTTATAAACTATGAAAATATACTTATTCATATGTTTCTTTTATTTTATATATAGATTCTGTTGTCAAAGAACTTCAAGACCATCGCAATCAACAAACAAGTGAAAGGAAAAAAGTTGTATAAACATCGAAAGAAGTGTTATGATCATCCAAATAAATATATGGGATTGATAATTGATGGTATGGACCAAAAGAAAACACTTATTCCACATTTTGTCTGTACGCCAAAAAAATTACAGGAGGAAAATTGCATTCAGTTTCACTTGGTTGGTCGTATGGTATTTAATGAGAAGATGTTTCCAAGATTTTTTTTCACAACTCTAAATATTCACAATGATGCAAATCTGACCATAACTATAATCCATGATGTGGTTACTCATTGGTCTGGGATTATTCCTAAAGTTTTGTATTTACAATTAGAAAATACAAGTTGTGAGAACAAAAATCAAGTTCTTTTTGGGTATCTAAACATGCTCATTGAATTGGGGATTTTTAAAAAGATAAAGGTTGGTTTCCTTCTTGTTGGGCATACTCATGATCTTATTGATCAAATGTTCAGTCATTTTTTAGTAACATTGAGAAGGAAAGATGTTGGGAGTCTACCATCATTAATTGAATGTATGAAGAAATCGTACATTCTAGAGCCTGTTTTTCATGTGTTGGAAGAAACTATTGACATGCGAAGGCTTATTTTTGGATCGCATGGTGAGGAGAAATGCATTGAACAACTTAATGACATTAGCTTCCAACATGAATTTCATATCAAAAAAATTGATGGGATAACACTTATATGGGGCAAGAAGTATTCAACTGTTGAAGAATGGGGACCATCATTAGGTCTAGCATTTTTGAAGTTCATTCCAGAGCGTCCAATGTTTTAATCAAATATATTGTTATTACAGTCATTTGTTGAACTCCATAATGCACGAAGGCAGAAGAGAGACATAAACTATTCTGAATGTCTAGAGGAAATTAAAATATGTATTAGAGATACATATGAGTACTTCGATGTTGCTGATTCAATTTGGTGGGAGTCTTTTTTCATGATCCAGGTGGATATTGGTGGCCACCCGCCTATTCCACTTGGGCCCCCACCATTGTCTCTTTCAGTTTTTCAGTTTTGGCATAACTTACTATTTTTAGCAGTTTTTCGGGTCCTGAACTTCCGGAGCCGTTTTGAGGCCCTAAACGATGTTTTTTGGGTATCAAATTTTTTGCGATTTTGATCATTAAAATCATCACAAAAGTTGTAGTCCTCGGATAGAGCTTTCTAATGATGTATCATGTGCGTCAAACGGAGATAGTATGCCAAAGTTACGTCCCTGGGAAGTTGAAACACCAATTTACCCAAACGGAGCCCATAGTTTTGGCGCTTCATCTCCTAGGGTTAGGTTTTTGGGATGTTTAGGGTTCTCCATTGTTTCTCAATAATAAATAGGCCCTCGCGCCTCATTGTAAAGCAGTTCGGAGGCCTGTAGCCGCCACATCTCTTCTCAGAGATAGCTACCAGTGCCCTAGCTAGTTTTATCTCCATTCTGTCTGTAAGCAAATTTCAGTTCTTTGATATTAATGAAATGAAGTGTTATTTCCATTGCATCTCTGTATTTATGGTTATGTGTTTATTCTGTTGCGTTCCTGCATAAATCTGGATCAGTGGTATCAGAGCGGTCTGCTTTTTCTCGATCCTTATTTGCATGTCCCCAACGAGGTCGGGGTATAAGGAGCTAGGGCTTGATCTGGTGGAACCTTTGCAAGATCAGCCTCGCAAACCTCGACGGACGCCCATGGGGGACGAAAAGAAAGATGAGGGAGCTCGAGGAGGCCCTCGAAAAACAAAGGAACGCGATGATGGATAACTTTGCTCAGATCCTTCAACGGCTGCCCACCGGCGGTGCATCTGCATCCAGTAGCCACTCTGGAGTTGCGACTCCCTTTAAAGTACAAGTAAATTTTGACATTCCCATATTTGAGGGTCAAATAGACGCAGATGCCGTAGATAGATGGTTGAATCTATTAGAAGGATATTTCTCTGTTCATGACTTTTCAGACCGGGAGAAGATTAGTTTTGCACTCCTCAAAGCTACCCCCCATGTTAAGGACTGGTGGGAAACCTACTGTGAGAACAAGGACCAGACAGAACCCTCTCTGTTCTCGGCCGTACCAACTTGGAATTCTTCCCGAGACGCCGTCAAGGAACAGTACTATCCTGTGGGGAGCTATGAGGACAAGTACATACAATGGACCACGCTGCGACAACAAAGGGATCAAGATGTGCATGAGCTGACGAATCTGTTCCATACCCTGCGCACGAAGTTGGGTATCAAAGATTCAGAGAAACATCTGGTGCTAAAGTATCGCAGCTGTCTGCACAAATACATTCAGGAGGAAATGGAGTTCCTTGACATCTCCTCGCTTGGTACGGCATACCGGTATGTTGCCAAGATTGAGCAGAAATTCAAGCAGAAGAAGCGAGACTTTGGATCTGCGAATCAAAAGCAAGGGAAAGGTGCTTCCAAACCGCAGAACAAAGGACCGAGCCAAGGCATGGCGGCTAAAGACAACTCATCGAAGCCACAAGAAAATAACAACACCGCAAAGCCAAAGAAGGACACGGGAAAGTGGTGTGAGTTTCATAAGAGCTCCACTCACAACACAAGTGAGTGTCGGGCCAAGCAGTCGCTAGTGGCCGAGATGAGGGCTTCTGAGTCAGATGCATGCTCTGACTCCGAATCAGAACCTGAAAAGGGGAATGAAAAAGGGAAACGGATTATTGATGCGGAGCCCAACGCCACTGTTGCCACTACAAAGGTCCAGAAGGAGGAACCGGAAGATCCAGAGGAGGAGGAACGTCTCTTCCACTCCCAGATGTGGGTAAAGGGCTCCCCTGTACAGTTCATTGTCGACAATGGGAGCCAAAAGAACCTCATTTCAGCAGACGCCGTGAAGCGGTTGGGCTTGCCGACCACAGCTCAACCACATCCATACACCATCGGGTGGCTTCACCAAGGACGAGATCTCCGCGTCAGCCAGCAGTGTCGCCTTCCCTATAGCATCAAGCCCTTCACGGATGAGGTATTATGTGATGTTGCTCCTATTGATGTTTCTGATGTATTATTAGGACAACCATACTTGTGGAAGCGTCATGCTGTGTATGAGTCTCGACCTCGTGTTGTTATTATTACTTTGGGAAATAAGTTGTACAGGATACCAGAGGTACCACCTCCTATGACTATCTCTTTGGTTACTGCAAAACAATGTAGTAAGCTCATTTCCCAAACCAGGAAATTCGTTTTTCTGATGATCCGCCCCCAGGGCAAGAAGAAGACTGTGGCCACGACCTCCAGACAGGGCCCCTCTGCACGACAACAACAAATAGATAAGGTCGTGGAGGAGTACGGGGACATCTTCACCTCACCCACAGGGGTTCCTCTGCACTGCCAGGTCAAGCACCCGATTGATCTGACCCCAGGTGCGCCACTACCCAATGGACCGATCTATCGACGCTCTGTTCTGGAAAATGATGAAATCAAGAGGCAGATTCAGGAGCTGTTGCAGAAAGGTCACATCAGACCAAGTTCATCGCCTGTGGGAGCCCGATCGTGTTGGTACAGAAGAAGGATGGGACGTGGAGACTCTGTATTGACTATCGGGCGCTGAACAAGATCACTGTCCGGAATAGGTACCCAATCCCACGGATTTATGACCTTCTGGACCAACTCCAAGGTGCAAAATATTTCAGTAAGATCGACCTGAAGTCTGGGTATCACCAGGTACCAATTGAACCCTCTGATGTGTGGAAGACTGCCTTCAAAGCTAAGGAAGGCCTTTTTGAATGGATGGTCATGCCTTTCGGGTTGACGAATGCTCCCGCAACCTTCATGAGGATGATGGACGACATCTTGCGGCCATTCACCAAATCATTCGTAGCGGTGTACTTGGATGACATTCTGATCTCCAGCAAGACTTGGGAAGAGCACCTTCATCACATCCGACAAGTCCTCCAAACACTGCGGCAACACAAGTTGTGTGCCAATTTGGAGAAGTGCACGTTTGGCATGACCCAGGTTCAATATATGGGATACATTATTGATGAAAGGGGGGTGCATGTGGATCCGGCCAAGATCCAAGTCATTCGGGATTGGCCAGCCCCGACTACTATAACAGAGCTTCGCAGCTTTCTGGGTCTTGCTAATTTCTACCGTAGATTCGTGTTGGGATTCTCTCATATCACTTAGCCCTTGAGTCAAGTCACCAAAGGAGGAGCGAGAGCAAAATTCTTTTGGTCGGAACCTCAACAGAAGGCGTTCAAAGAATTGAAAAATCGCCTGTGTTCTGCCCCAGTGCTCACCTTACCAGACTTGCAGCAGCCATTTGAGATCGAGACAGATGCCTCTGACTATGCTATTGGGGCAGTTCTTACTCAACAGGGACATCCAGTGGCATATCACGGTGAGACATTGTCTGAGACAGTTCGCAAGTATCCCACCTATGACAAAGAAATGTATTCCATTGTGCAAGCCTGTCGACAATGGAAGCATTACATTTTTGGGAAGGAAACAATCATCCACACAGACCACCGGCCCCTGCAGTTCATACAGACACAAGGGAAGTTGCAGAATGATCGCCATCAGAAGTGGTCCACATATCTGCAACAGTTTCATTTGAACATCAAGTACAAGAAGGGTAGCACCAATCATGTTACAGACTGCCTCAGCCGACCACCGATCGTGGCACTCACCACTGTGCTCAACTCTTGTGGGCATGAGACTTCTGATTGGCCGCTTCTCTATGAGAGTGACCCAGAATTCGACCACACTTACAAGGCACTCTTGGGGGGTACGCAAGTTCCAAATTTTCACCTCCAAGATGCACTTTTATGTCACCTGGGACACCTTTGTGTTCCTTCAAGCGAGCGTGCCAAGATGATATGGGAAGCACACTACAGTCGAGTCGCTGGGCATTTCGGGGTCGAGAAAATAGTAGCAATACTACAAAAGTATTTCTATTGGCCGAAACTTCGAAAGGATGTCGAGAAGCACATCAGGTCCTGCACTGCTTGTGCCATTGCCAAACCAACCATCAAGAAGCAAGGCCTATATACTCCACTGCCTACCCCTAGTCGACCTTGGGAATCCATCTCCATGGATTACATGTCGGGTCTGCCTTCTACTAAGAATGGAAATGACTGTATTTTCGTGGTCGTTGACAGATTCTCGAAGATGGCCATCATTGCGGCCTGTAAGAAGAATATCACAGCAGAAGCCACTGCTAAACTCTTCTTTGAACGAGTGTGGGTGCACTTTGGGATCCCACAGTCTATCATATCAGATCGAGATAGCAGGTTCCTCGGCACATTTTGGTCCAGCCTCTGGTCAATGTTGGACACAAAGCTCACCAAGTCCACAGCTTTCCATCCCCAAACAGATGGCCAGACAGAGGTCGTCAACAGAATGATTGTACACATTCTGCGCATGTACAACTCAAAGCATCCACGCACATGGGACGAGAGCCTCCCATATGTACAACACAGTTATAACCGGGCTCTCCACAGTTCAATTGGCCATAGCCCCTTTCAGGTGGGCTTGGGATTCCAGCCACTATGTCCCATTGACATAGCCATGCCGTTCGCAGCTGCTCAGGCCGATTCAGCTCATGTCCAGTCTGAAGTTGACAAAGCAAGTAGCTTCATCGAGCGCATTCAACACATCCGCCAACAGGTTCATGATATATTGGACAGAGCCAATGCGAAGTAAAAGCAGCGCCATGATCAACACCGGGTGCCACACCACTTCCAGGTGGGCGACAAAGTATGGCTACATTTGCAGAAGGAGCGCCTCACTGGACCTCACCGCAAGCTTCGCCCGATCCGATACGGGCCGTACACCATCACCAAGGCTGTAGGTAACAATGCCTTCGAGCTTATTATTCCACCATTCCTTGGTCTGCACCCAGTATTCAATGTGGATCGCCTTCGTCCTTACTTTCCACCTCTATTGGACACCTCGGACATTGCAGAACAACTCACACCAACAGAGTTAAACCCAGACTACATGGAACAGGCCACCACAGATTGTATCATGGACATGCAAATCAAGAACACTCGTCAACAGCAGATCCAACTGTATCGGGTTGTCAAAGCTGGCCAACTCCTGCACCAAGGAAAGTGGTTCACCGGGGACCAAGTTCAGCAGAAATTTCCTCATCTCATGGAGGAACTTAACGCAATGAGGACCATTGCTTCCTAAGGGGGGAGGAATGATCCAGGTGGATATTGGGTGGCCACCCGCCTATTCCACTTGGGCCCCCACCATTGTCTCTTTCAGTTTTTCAGTTTTGGCATAACTTACTATTTTTAGCAGTTTTTCGGGTCCTGAACTTCCGGAGCCGTTTTGAGGCCCTAAATGACGTTTTTTGGGTATCAAATTTGTTGCGATTTTGATTATCAAAATCGTCACAAAAGTTGTAGTCCTCGGATAGAGCTTTCTAATGATGTATCATGTGCGTCAAACGGAGATAGTATGCCAAAGTTACGTCCCTGGGAAGTTGAAACACCAATTTACCCAAACGGGGCCCATAGTTTTGGCGCTTCATCTCCTAGGGTTAGGTTTTTGGGATGTTGAGGTTCTCCATTGTTTCTCAATAATAAATAGGCCCTCGAGCCTCATTGTAACTCAGTTCAGAGGCCTGTAGCCGCCACATCTCTTCTCAGAGATAGCTACCAGTGCCCTAGCTAGTTTTATTTCCATTCTGTCTGTAAGCAAATTTCAGTTCTTTGATATGAATGAAATGAAGTGTTATTTCCGCTGCATCTCTGTAATTATGGTTATGTGTTTATTTTGTTGCGTTCCTGCATAAATCCAGATCATTTCAGTAATCAAAGTGATATGATTTCAAGATCAATAAATGGGGATATGCTTTTGAAGACTCCTTTTTTTTGGCCACAAAATATGCCAAATGAACATGAACATTAGGAAACACACAATGTTGAACAAAAATAGCCTCAAGCTACTATTAACTCCCCATAGGTAGAGGAAAGAGAAATCTATATTGGTTCTAGAAGATGACGTGCACAATGTGAAGCCATGGAAGACCATTACAGGGATTTTGTGTAGGATCTTAAGGAGGGTTGCATGATAGCAGTGTTAGCAGATGAAGATCCACTTGGCTATCCATTTTGGATTGCTAAGGTTATAAAGGTCATTAATGAAAATGAAGAGATTACAACTGTTGATGTACATTGGTATGCCACAAGTACCCACCCTTTCAATGGTGTGTACAAGCCAGAGATGGTAGCGGAAAAAAGAATTGGAAGAAAAAGAAAAATAAATGGCACAAATATAAATCGTCGCCGCACAGATGTCTTAAAATTGGAGGATGTTGACATACTTGTGTATGACTTCAATTTGACAAAGAGAGAAACTCTTCGGTTGCAGACCATAAATATTTTGAATAAATTGCTACCAGAACAATTACTGTTGAGATGGGACTCTATAGAATGTAGACGTAGATCTACAAGACTTTTGAACTCTGAAATGGTGGGCATGCATGTTGACTCAGATGGAGCACTAGTTGATGAAAGAGAAGAATATGGATCATCTTCATCTGCATCGAGCCATTCATCTAAAGATATAGATTATGATGGTGTGCCAGAACCTATGGTTGATTTTGAATAACTATCTAAGACACTTTTATGTAATTGATTTTTGCATGGTAACCTGAAATAAAACTTTTGACTTCCATTTCATTTTTCATGAAGTTATGAGACATTTTTATGTTTGTTGGATTATATGCTTTAATTATGAAGAATTCATCTCTTTAGAATATCAACAATGCAGTAATGAATTACAAAAATAATTTATGTTATATTCAATGTACCAATGTTGATATTTTAATTATAAGTAAAATAGAAAATAGAAACTAATGTTGAATTTTTAGATTATGTAGTGATATTACCATGATATTATGTATTGTTACCAATTGGTATAAGATACTTTTAAAAGTTTTAATAATTATATGCATCATTGAAAGGGAACATTTTGTTTTGATGCTTGATTTTTAGGTTTTGGTTGAAATTATATTTAAATTTGTCTTATGATAAGATTTGAAAAAAGATAAGTTTTTATCCTTTAAAATTAAAATTACTCTTACTTATTTCTATTCAATGATAATTTTTTCATTTACTTGCTCTTGTTTTTTAAATTGTTAAGTCTTATAATTTCTCCATAATTTCATTGTTCAAGTATGTTGAACACTTAAGATTGAAAAACTTTAGATTTACAACTTGTCATTAAGGTTTTTATGCGCTACCAAATTTTATCTTTAAGGTTATGGTTGACAATAATTACAATTTTGGGGTTGTTTAGAGTCAAGATATTTTATGTTTAACAACATGGATGAAAATTGCTTGAAATGATAAGCCCTTCACATGTATTTTTTTATCTTTAACATCATCTATAAAAAAATTTATAAATTTACGATTTAAAAAAATGTCCTAATATGTTCTCTTTAATTCCATTGTTACAAGTGTCAAAATTATGACACAATTTTTTTTTTTGTTATTCCAGCATCAACTGGTTTTGTTTTGAGGGTGTTTTTTCAATCCTTTTTTCAACGAACAATTTTGTTTTTCACATAATTTTATAAAATGTTGAAATTTGATCTTCAAAAAAAACCAAGTGCATTCTGGAAGACACACTTTTTGTTTTTGGGGTGTTTTTTCATGTTTTTTGAGACTTTTTGGGTTAGAGTTCCCGTTTTGAGGTCAAGTTACCTATTTCATCGGTAACAGTGTTGCCAGTCTATAATAAATAAAAAGAGCCTTTTGATGTATCCATAATGGATAGGAACCCCTCTTCCTTTAATTTTCAAAAGGAATTAGAGAAGGTGAAATCTCCATCCCCTTGAACGAACTATTAAAACATCCTAATTAAAAATATCAGGTATCTCAATTCATGTGCCCATCCACCATAGCTCCTTTGCATGATAGTACAAACCTACAAGAGGAAACAACCATGGTTCCATTTGGATCTCATGTGGAGGAACAAGATTCTTCCACAACCCCTTTTTCTGTTACTTTCGTAGTTCACGGGCTTTTATTGCACAATCGCATGCTTGACTTAGGAGCTTCTCACAATCTGATGCCTTAGTCTGTCATGGAGTAATTGGGGTTGCAAATAACAAGAACATATAAAGATCTGTATTACTTTGAATCCAAGAGAGTAAAATGTCTCAGGATGATTAAATATTTGGTGGTCAATTTGGACCAGATTCTTGTAAAAAGTGTAGTAATGGATATTATATTTGTTGATATCATTGCAAGGTTTTGTATGCTCTTGTCCAGGTCATGGTTGTATGATATTAGGGGATCCATAAAATTAGACTTAACATATGCTACCATACTAGTTTTTGGTGGAGAATAAAGACGATTGTATTGAGAATCGAGATTTGTGAAGATAATTACAAGAGATGAATGTTGAAATAATGAACCTGTGTATGGTAAAAAGAAATATTTCTCTTGTTTTTTTATAGAATAAAATGATATAATCCCATATGAAACACAAGTGGAATGTTCTGTCTAGCCAAACCAACAATCACAAGAGTGTGATAAAGTATGTAGGTTATATTTTGATGGTGCTTAATCCAGGGAAGGAAATGGGGAAGGTGTGTTGATGGTGTCCCTAGAAGGAAACCTTATGCCTCTCTCCTTCAAGCTATAGTTTGAAGCCACTAATAATGTTGCTGAATATGAAGTCTTGCTACTATGCCTGCAAGATGTTAGAAATATCAACATTGGGTTCTTGGCAATGTATGGAGATTCAAATCTAGCGGTAAAAAAAAAAGGATCAATGCCAAACCAAAAATCCAAAACTAAAGGCTTATCGAAATGAGCTAGGGTATTTGATATAATTTTTTTTTTAGCCTTTAATATTAATTTTTTTCCGAGATAGAGAAATAAGATGGATTATTCCTTGGCCATAGGTGGCATTAACTTTAAACCTCCTCAAAACCAATTTCTCGTATATGAAGTTGGGGTCAGGTACCGACCTTTAGTACTAAAAAATGTCAAATATTGATAGGTGTTTTAGGATGAGGAACAAATTAAATGCTTCATGGAGGTTATTGAAGAATTTTCAAATTTAGTGATGGAACAAGAGGAAGAGAAAGTGATAGATGAATAAAATTCTAGTTGGGAAGAAACCATTGCAGGGCACAAGAGTTTGGATCAGAAAGGTAATATTATCCCTAGGGGTTTAGTTCCCTTGGAAATATTGTTTAACCCAAATGATGTGGCTACCAAGCCAACTGAGAAAGAACTTGAAGAGAAGGTGGAAGACTCTAACATTGGTTCAGAATAAGATCCCCAATTTATCAAGTTGGAAAAAGGAGTTCCTCATAAGTACAAGAAAAGGTATTTGGACCTTTTTAAAAATTATTTGGATGTGTTTTCTTTTTCATATGATGATTTAAAAAAAATTGGTACTACTATCATTCAACATAAGACAACTTTTAAAGGTGGGGTGAAACCATATAAGTAGAAGCTCAGGAAAATTAACCCTCTATCACTCCCATCAATTGAAAAGGAGGTAAGGAATTTTCTCTAGGCCAAAATCATTGTACCTTTGAGATATTCAAACTTGGTAGAAAATTTAGTCACTGTCAGAAAAAAGAATGGGGAAATAAGGTTATGTTTTGACTTTAGGAATATGAACAAGTCCTCATTAAAAGACCATTACTCTTTGCCTAAAATGGATTACATCCTACATAAGGTGGTAGGATCCACTTGGATGTCTATGATGGATGGTTTTTTTGGATATAATCAAGTAGTTTTGCACATTTAATATCAAAAGAAAATTGCTTTCACCACGCCTTGGGGAACATTTATGTATGCCAGAATTCCTTTTAGCCTCATAAATGCAAGAACCACTTTCCAGAGAGCCGTGGATATAGAATTTGTGGGATAATAATACAAGTTTGTATTAATTTACCTGGATGACATCATGATTTTTTCAAAAAAATATGAGGAGAATATTGAAAATCTATGGCTCACTTATGAGAAATGTAGAAAGTATGGCCTGCTTTTAAATCCTAAGAAATATCAGTTTTCTCTAATTGAGGGAAAAATGTTAGGGCACATCGTAGCAAAATAGGAGGTGAAGATTGATCCAAAGAGGGTGGAAGCCATCAAAAACATCCCATTACCAAGAAATAAGAAAGAGTTAGAGGTTTTCCTATGAAGAATCAAATTTTTAAGGAGGTTCATACCAAATTATGTTGAGATAGTTAAATAAATTACATAGATGTTGAATAAGGACAAGGAAGTGAAATGGATTGTAGAGTCTTGGGAATCATTCTCCAGAATTAAAAGGGCTTTTGCAAAAGGTCGTATATTATTCAATCCATATTATCTAAAACCATTTTTCATTTTTTATTTTGCTTCCCCTCATACAATGGTTGTTGTCTTATTGTAGAAAAATGATGAAGGGCATGAGTAACCAATAACATTTTTCAGTCAGGTGCTACGAGACACTGAGCTAAAGTATAAAATTTTGGAGAAGTAGGCATATGCCTTGGTCAAAGCCCTGAAGGCCTTTGGAATCTATGTCTTGCAATAAACCATAATGAGTAAAACTAGTGGTCCCACCAATCCAACAACCCATATTCATTCAGGAGGAAAACCGATGGATCCGACCTCTCGCTCTCCTACCCGCCAAAGGATGGTGGGTACCACACGCCATGAGGGAAATTCTACCGAAGCTAATGAAAGTGAGCTCTGTATTTAAAATGTAAACAGTAATGTGTCTACCCCCCGCTCCTGTCCACCAGTCCCCTATCATCACCCAATCCCATTTTTCCATGTGTCCCCCCCCGCGACGTCATCCCACATCAACTAATTTTTTTCCTCTCTTCATTTATAAAAACCCTTCCTGCCTCAAATTTTTGAAATCTTATATTGTTTCACGGTGCGAGCTCTCTCGCCAGTCCTCTATTCTGAAACACTTCCCAAGCACTTAGCCGGTCTAAAATATCCCTCCAATTCCATTTTTACTTAGCTCCAGGACAACTAGGTAACTGGTCAGTCCCTTTCACCTGCAAGTAATTTGAATATTCATTGGAAAATGAAGAAAGCGACCCCTCACACTCTTAATGCCTACGAGGCCAAACCCTCCTCTTGTGTCAACCATCTCATGGAAAAAGACACACAAATTACAAACTCCTCTTGTGCATACCACCTAGCTCACCTCCATTTCAACTTGTATGGTAACCATATCAGAGGATACGACCCATTTTGGGTTTTTGACTCATGCCTGTACTACCAAATTGTACCATGAGTACACCATTTTCTTGATTTTATCTCCTGGTTGACCACAACTTAAATAGATGAGAAAAATTTCTTATCTCTTCCACTGAGGCTAAAATCCTTGAAGTGACCCCAGAGCTAATTCAAAAATCCATGCTTCACTGTAGCTCTCCTGAACCCCATCATTTTACATAAACCACATTTTTCTATCACTACTCTACCCTTGCCGTTGATGAGCAATAATCCTTTCCGCAAATGGTTCTGGCCCCTGGCCACAGTCTCTTCCTATTGTTGATAGTTTCCCTATATCCTCTTTGTATAGCCCATTCAACCCATTATATCCCCAATTTCCTATCTGTTGGGGGATGATGATGCCAATATAGCCACTAAATCCACTCTAGGGTTCATGAGAAAAATGACAGAGCCTGGCCATTTATTTGACGTTCCTTCTTACGTATCTGGGGCCATAAGATTCCAGCTGCGCCATTTCCCTACCACCTCCTTTTTTAGATATTATTTATTGATGTTCTTATTGTTTGTGTACACTCATGTGGGTCAGATTGAGTGCTTGGGTCTAAGTTTGGTGGCCTCCAACAAACAATGGAAATTTTGTTTAACTGGGATAGTCTTGTTAGAAAGATACATTTTTTTATGGTTATTCTTAGATTATTTCCTCCTATATGGCCATTTCATATAATATTATCCATGGTCTTTATTCTCACAAATTTCTCCCTAAAAAAAAAAAAATATTCTCTATCTTAGAAAGGAAACGAGGGTAGGGTATTGGTACCTTTTTTAGGATTACATGCAAATTAGGGTATATGGGTGTGAGCTCCATCCTTAATGCTTTCCTGTGTTTATTCCCATGATTATTTTCACTCTGGAATTCATCAAACAGAGCATTAATGTTGAAAAATTCCACTTTGTTCATGTTAATAAGGGACATATGTTTAAATTGGGAAGGTCTGTGTGTCCTTTTATTTTAAATTTTAGGTAGGCCTTCAAGGAAGCTGAGGATTACTCAAAAAGATGATTTTTGATCTAGGGGATGTCTGGAATTATGACCCTCATCGTGTCATTTCCAAGAGGAGAGAGAAGATAAATGATTCAACTTATTAGAATGAATACAAACTTGCGATCGAATGGAAAGCTAGCTTTGATTCATGGCCTATTAACACAAATATGGAGATACATACTCCAACAACAAAGGCAAAATCATATAAGAGGATCGTTGATCAAAATAGAGAAATAGAGATGGAGGATGTGCACACTAATTAAAAGGTAAATACCCAAGAGAAAGGAGAAGAAGAACTTGAGACCAGGTTAGTGGAAATAAGGCCAGATCAACCATGCTTCCAAGTGACTTTGGAGGACCAATTATGGATTTTTGCCTCATCCTCTTTAGAGGTAGTTATTTTAGGTTCAAAAGGAAATAAATGACTGCTACCGAGTCAAGTTGGCCTAACGGAAAGGCCATTGAAGAAAGAAACAGGAAGGTAAGTTCCAATTTGAAGAAGCAGGAAGCTCCAATTTGTATGCCATAGTACCAATCTTTTGCAAAACCCTGTAAGGACCATAGTACTTTGGCGATAATTTACTATCCTTCTTAGCTTGCTCGAGGGACATTTGTTTTTATGGTTATAGCCGTAAAAATACCCAGCTTCCTACATCAAAACTTCTCTCACTATGATGTTGATCTGCCTGTTGTTTCATTCGATTTTCTATCAAATTTAGGTTATCCTTTAAGAGTTGGACAACTTCTTATTGATGCTCAAACTGATATTGCACTGATTTAACCTTACAATTTTCTCTTAAAGAAGATGTGATGGACGGTGGATGATATCCATAAAGTTCCATAAATGGGGTCATTTTTTCTGTAGTATGGAAGGAAATGTTATACCACCATTCAGTGAGAGGTAACCACTTGACCCATTGTGTTTTCTTATCAGATACAAGACAACGAATATATCCTTCCAAAAATTTATTCACTATCTCAGCTTGACCAATGGATTGAGGATGATAACCTGAGCTATGAGTTAGTTGAGTACCCAAACAAGAAAATAATTCCATCCAAAAATTTCCAGTAAAAATGGGACCTCTGTCACTTACAATAATCGTTGGGTTTCCATGTAGCTTTTGAATTGTTTCCATAAATGCATTAGAAACTATACTTGCTTTAAATGGATGAGATAATGCACAAAAATGTGCATACTTGGTAATTATATCAATTACCACCATGATGACACTATTTCCTTTGGACTTAGGTAAACCTGTGATAAAATCCATTCAAATATCCTCCCAACATTGACTTGGAATGGATAAAGGTTGTAGAAGACACAAGGTCTTAATTGTCTCAATTTTATTTTGCTGTCAAACCAAACATTCCGCCACAAAATTTTGAATATCAGATTTAAGGCCATCGCAAAAAAATTCTTTCTTCACCCAGTGATAAGTTTCTAAAAATCCTGAGTGTCCTCCTAAAGGAGAAGTGT
Source organism: Pinus albicaulis (assembly GCA_034641835.2). Classification (NCBI taxonomy): domain Eukaryota; kingdom Viridiplantae; phylum Streptophyta; class Pinopsida; order Pinales; family Pinaceae; genus Pinus; species Pinus albicaulis. Next base: position 1,062,906,441 of record CM076582.1, read on the forward strand.
GCAATTCAAAGAGAATATTTTGTTTTAGTTTGGAATTATTGCAAATATATAAGTGATATTTGTACCATAAGGAATCATTTTTCCAACTAAATGTATCAGATGTACTAGGATCTTGCTGTAAATTTCGAACGAGTGTCCGCACTTCTTTGTCCTTCTTCCATTCATCCCTTGATTTGGTTATCAAATCTAGTTGGATAATAGAAATGGCACAAAGAAATGCTTCCACCTCTTCATCATTTCTTGAGAGTGCATCTGCAACAACATTTAGATTCCCTTTTTTGTAGATTATTTCAAAGTCATAACCCAACATCTTTGTGACCTGTTTTTGCTACTCTTTTGAAGATATTTGTTTTTCCAAGAAGTGTTTAAGACTATTATGATAATTTTTTATCTTGAAGTGTCTTCCCATTTGGTAAGCTCGCCATTTCTTTAGTGCATGCAGTATTGCTAACATTTCCTTCTCATAAATAGCTTTATGTAAATAATTTCCTTTGATTGGATGACTTTCAAAAGAAATGGGTCTTCCTTCTTGCCTTAAAACAACACCAATTCCATTTCCTAAGGCATCACATTCCACAATAAAGGTTTTTGTGAAGTCTGGTGTAGCTAAGACCGGTGCTAGGCACATTTCCTCTTTAAGATGTTCAAATGCCTTAGTTTCTTCAGGAGTCCATGAAAATTCATCTTTCTTAAATAATGTTGTTAGAGGTGGTGCTATTCTCCCCTAATTCTTAACAAATTGGGATAATACCCTATTAACCTGAGAAATACTCGCAACTGCTTTATGGTTGTGGGGACTTTTCATTCCTTAATGGCTTTAATTTTGTTAGGGTCTATGTTAACACCCTTGTGAGATACAATATGACCCAGATATTCCACCTCTTCTACTCTAAAGAAACATTTGGATTTTTTTGCATATAATTGTTTCTCTTCCAATAGTTTGAGAACCATGTCAACATGTTGAACATGATTCTTCCAAGTGTTGGGAAAAATACTGAGAGGGGGGTGAATCAATATTTACAGCAAAATGAAACTTTTTACTTTTCTTTACTTCAAAACCAATACGCTACTTTCCTGATGCAGAATCGCGTATATACGCGGATACCCTTTATCAAAATCGCGTATACTGAGAGAACTAATTATGTCATTAATTCTTTACTTAAATCATTCCCTCATTTATTCATCAGATATTCAATAAACAGTAAACATGTGCAGCAAGAACAGAATAAACCATCACACAAAGCATCACACATGAACACCAGGATTTTTAGGTGGAAACCCAAGTCGGGAGAAAACCACCGCTGCAGTTGCTCAGACTTCAATATTTTATTATAGAGAAAATATCTTACAACATATGTGCTGGTGCAGACTCCTACCAGCACGTAGGCACCCACCTGCGCTCGTTTACCAGCCTCTCCTGGAAGGGAGCTCCAACCCCCTGACTCGTTTACCAGCCTCTCCTGGAAGGGAGCTACGACCCCCTACTCTCGTTTACCAGCCTCACCTGGAAGGGAGCTACAACCCCCTGACTGGAGGCTACAACCCTCGGCACCTCTATGGACCACGGTTCATCAATTTTCACACCGGATCCAACAATCAATAGAACACAACTTGCGTGCCACATTTCATCATATTTTCAAACCTGGACCCTTTCCATGACTTCCTTTTAAGCTCAATCATACAACCAAACTGATGCTGCATAACTCAAAGATCAGAAAAACAGATAGTAAAGAATATTACCATTTAAATCAGACATTTTTAACATGACTTTAGCAAACCCTGGTTTGCATACGCGGTTTCCTTTCACCGATGTCGCGTATATACGCGCTTCCGTCCACACAAACTTGCGTATATCAGATATATTTCCGTATATACGCGTCTCTCTTCAGCGAAGCCAGACATACTGCTTCCTATGTGGTATAGCGATAGATCTTCAATCATTATAGAGAAGCATACTTCTTCGGGCTCATATTCAACGATTCAACCCTTTACTTCGTACAAATGCTCGCCTCATCACAGATCTAAGCCTTCCATAATCAGATCTAGCAAATACAAGAGCAATTCAGATCTAGATCTCCTTCTTCATCATTGGTGCATCATACATTCAGATTTATCATTCAAGTGTAACCCTTTCCATTCAGATATACTTCAGAGAGAAGTATTCATTCAAGCTCAGACATCTTGCACCCACTCTCATCATTTGCACAATGAATTTCTTCTTCTTATATATGTTTACCCTTTTTCAATACCATGAGCCCATTTTTCAATACCATGGACCAAAACAATACCATAATCCCACAACTATCTGGACGGGGTCAATTAGGCGGATCATTACCCAATACAATGGGTCAATACCATGGTGGTTACCCTTGGTTTTGCACTTTTTGAGCGCTTTTGCCCATACGTGACTTGGCACGTTATTTTCCGCGTGCATACGCGACTTCCCTTAGACATATCCACGTATTCCTAGAGACATACTCTTTTCATCAAGATATAGCACATGCTGACTTCTTTTCTTCACTGCCTTCTGTACACACTGTAGATACATCAGATTTACTTCATCAAGAACATATTCTACCAAGCGCAACTTCATCAAGTAAGTTGCCATCATCTTCATCAAGAGGATTGTCATTCAAGGACAACACTCAGCATCATATTGCTAAAAAACATCATATCACATCAGATTTACATCGTTTACCAAGTCCATCAAGTCAAGAATAACTTCATCAGGTGTATTGCCATCAAGGACAACACATATCAACTGTCACATGTCTTCATCTTCATTTAGTGGGTTGCCATCAAGGACAACACTCTGCATCATATTTCCAACAATCTCCCCCTTTGGACTTGATGGCAACCACGATGGTGTTTGATTACCACAGCAGATAGGTACAATGACACCATGTCACTCTCCCAATTCTTTGACACCATTATCTGCATTCAAACACCATGTCACTCTCCCCCTTTGACATCAAGGGCAAAGGGCGGATCAGTGGATCAAAACCAACACACTCTCCCCCTTTGACATCAAGGGCAACGGGCGGATCAAAAACCAACATACTCTCCCCCTTTTCTCCTCATGTGGAAGAAGCGTTCTGCAGATCTGATTTATACTGAAGTGACCAAGCTCCCCCTGAGTTCATGCTGAATCTTCAAACATATTTTCAATGAAGTACATGACTCTATGACTTTCCTATCACCAATGAATCATACTTACATCAAAGATCCATCCAAGTGGATTTACATATGAGACTCAAGTACCCAACCAAGTGGGTTTACACATTTCAATTCAGCTACCCAACCAAGTGAGTTTACAAAATTTGACTCAGCTACCCAACCAAGTGGGTTTACAAATTTGACAAGTCCTTTACATGACTGAATATTACAAATTACATCATGGGTCTCAACAAGACCTTTTCACCAAAAATATGACCATTTATGACCAACACCTAGAAAATCCTCAAGAAAGAGAACATATTTCAGAACCATCATAATGCCAACAAAGAAATGTACTCAGCAATGTCACTGCTCCCCCTAAATCTGTGCATCCAAGCATCCTTTCCATATGACTAAGGCTCCCCCTTAGTTTGTGCATCCTGAACACTTTCACTAACAAATCATCAAGGAATCTTTATCAAAACATTAGAAATGGAATTATGAGAACTGGAACACCACCAGAGATACCAAACAGCATTGCAGCTCTGCTGAAGAGAGCTGACTCCAACCAAAAATTGTAAGCAATCAGACATACGCAGTTTTCTTTGCAGGAACTCGCGTATATACGCGACTGTGTTTCAGGAAACCCGCGTATCTCAAGGCATATTCTAAATTTCAACCAGATTTGATTCTCTGTGAGGCAAAGATAGTGATCAGCTTCTTTCTGAGATATTTGAATGCTTCCCTGGGCTACAGACAGATAGAACAGTGTAGTTGTGTCTTCAAGCGTCATCCAGTAGTATTAGTAACCAAGCCTTCAGATTCTTTGCAGCATCAATACAATCTTTCCAAGAGAGATTATCATACCAGAACAACATCTTCAAATAAGTGTCAAGAAATCATCCATGTGGTCCATCATCGCCATGATATTCAAGATTTAACATGATGTAACATATGTAGGCAAGAGATCTTAACCATAGTAACAAACTCTGCATGATCTATTCTTATTTCTGAATCAAATGACTTCTAATTCATCCATGAGTGAGCACAAAAGATACTTTTCAGCAAACAGGGCTCAAAAACTTATCATAATGAACCATGTACCAAGTCATCATCATTTAGGCATGAGTATCACAATAACCAAGAATAAGCAGTCATATTGCCAACAATGCAATCATTAATATTCAACCTGCTACTCCCCCTGAACCAGTGCTCCTCCTTAACTTGTGCAACTTGAATACCTTTATCAGCAAGTCATCTGCAACAATCTCTGCATGATCTGTCCTTATCTCTGAATTATAAGACTTTCATCTCAACAACGAATACTCTTCATCAACAAGCAAACAGGACTCATCCATAATCTTCAACATAAGAAACCAAGTATCATATCATCATTATTTAAAACTAAGAAATTAAGCTGATACAGAGTCAACAATACAGTTATTGACAATTAGACTGATACTCCCCCTGAACCTCTGCTCCAGATCTTCAGCTAGCATATAAATTCTCTTATCATCAATGCATACGCGACTGTGTCTGCTGGAACTCGCATGGGTATGCGACTTTTGTTCATCGAACCTGCGTATGGAAAGTGAAGCATAGAGATTTTTCACATTCTTTCATCTTCTCCTGAACTTGTAACTCCTGTACCTGTCTTCTTCATATCAGATGCTCTGTCAGAAATACATGTAACTAGAAATATCAAATCAACCATGAGAGACATCATACATTGCTCCCCCTGTGACGATACATTCCTAAATCTCATAATGTATCCCATATCATTCCTGCAGTCAATCAGAGAAGTAAGCTTTAGAAGCGGATGACTGCAGTAGGGTCAGAATTCCCTACGTTTCTGATTGGTCCTCCTTCTTTTTCCAAATTTGCTTGAACTTCCCAACGGTATGCTGAAAATTTTCCACTTTCTCAGATCTATTCAACCTACATTCCTTTTCCACATGTCCATACTTGTTACAAGAATAACATCTCATGTGTCCAGAGAAATAAGCATAAGAATCATAATGAGTATTTCTAATCTTCCTCCTTTTGCAATCAACTGCTTTATGTCCATACATGTTACATGAGAAACAATATCCCCTGAAGAAACCAGAGTACCTTTCTATGTAGGATTTGTTAGTTTGTGGCTGAAATGATCTGCTCCTGCAATTTGCTGCAACATGCCCATAATCATGAAATTTAAAGCATTCAACATTATTGACTGATTTCCTTTGAGATTTCATCATTGTTGGTTGACCTTTCGGCTCTTTCAACACTTCAGGTTTTGTATTGACATCCTCTGAATTTTTGGCACTTCCTTGTGAGCTAGATTCTCCTTTGACAGTTTCATGAAAACCAAGACCATGTTTGATAGTAGGAGACCTTTGATTACTCAGAATATTGTCCAAAATATTGGTACTATCATGAAACCTCAAAATTTTAACCTTTTCTTCTAATTTACCTTTGAGAATGTTTACCTCAACCTCCAAGTCTTAACATTTCTTTGTCATGCTTTCTTCTTTCCTTCTTCCATCTTCTACTTGATGATTCAGATTTAGAATCTCTTCTTTCAACCCTTTTTCTTGTTCTTCAAAAGTTTGTAAGAGTTCTTCATTCTTCTTGTTTGATGCTTCGAGATCTTCTTTGAGGGAGACGATTTCTTCTTCAAGTCTTGCATTCTTCTTGTTTGATTCTTCAAGATCTACTTGTAGAAGTTCTTCATGTTCCTTGTATGATTCTTCTATGACAGTCATGATTTTTTCTCTAAGTTCTTCATCATTCTTCTTACTTGATGCTTCAAGTTTTGCTTGTAGGAAGATGATTTCAGCTTCAAGTCTTTCATTCTTCTTGCTTGCTTTTTCGAGATCTGCATTTTGATCGTTGATTTCTGCTTCTAGTTCCTTACACTGATTGGTTACATTGTCATACAACCTTTGATACTTGTTCATCTGTTCTTTCATTCTAGAGATTAACTCTTTGGAGATAGAATCGTTTTCTTTATATGCTCTTAGTTGATCTTCAACTTTGATCTTGATAACTTCTTCTAGATCCATGACATTACTTTCACTATCTTCACCATTGCATGCACAGGAAAGTGAATCACAAGAATAATACTTAATACCTGTTTTATCTTCTTTATTTTCTCCTGCACATGTTTTATGAACTATCTTCATTTCAATGGCCTTCTTCTTTTGCTTCTTTGCCATGAGCACTTGTAGAGCTTCGTCAGAGACTTCTGGATCCATACTGTCACTTTCACTATCATAACCCTTGCATATACAGTTAAGTAAAATACACGAACAGTGATCAATACCTGTTTCATCTCCTTCAATTTCTGTTATACATGATTTCTGAGGCATCTTCTTTCTTTGAGAAACCTTCTTCTTTTGCTTCTTTCCCATTGCGACGGATCTCCTTCAAGCGATCAAGCTTCTGCAGAAGGACCTGCTCTGATACCCATTGTTGGGAAAAATACTGAGAGGGGGGGGGGGGTGAATCAGTATTTACAGCAAACTGAAACTTTTTACTTTTCTTTACTTCAAAACCAATACGCTACTTTCCTGATGCAGACTCGCGTATATACGCGGATACCCTTTATTAAACTCGCATATACACAGAGAACTAATTATGTCATTAACTATTTACTTAACTCATTCCATCATTTGTTCATCAGATATTAAATAAACAGTATGCATGTGCAGTAAGAACAGAATAACCCATCACACAAAGCATCACACATGAACACCAGGATTTTTTAGGTGGAAACCCAAGTCGGGAGAAAACCACCGCTGCAGTTGCTCAGCCTTCAATATTTTATTATAGAGAAAACATCTTACAACATATGTGCTGGTGCAGACTTACCAAGACACAGCACCCACCGCTCGTTTACCTCGGGAAGGGAGCTCCAACCCCCCGACTTGTTTACTGTGCCTCTCCTGGAAGGGAGCTACAACTCCCTGCTCTCGTTTACCAGCGTCTCCTGGAAGGGAGCTACAACCCCCAGCTGAACACTACAACCCTCAAGACTCTATGGACCACGTTTCATCAATTTTCACACTGGATCCAACAACTTCAATAGAACACAACTTGTAGGCCACATTTCATCATATTTTCAGACTAGACCCTCTTCATACATTTAAGCTCAATCATACAACCAAACCGATACAGACAACTCAGCATAATGTAAAATACGATAGCAGTAATACAGCAGAACAGATCAGATGTTTCATACCCCATGCTTCAGTAAACCCTAGTTTGCATACGCGCTTTCACTTCACTGATGTCGCGTATATACGTGCTTTCGTCCACACAAACCAGCGTATACCTCTGTATATATTTCATTGCGCATACGCGCTTTCTCTTCGACGAAGCCGCGTATATACGCGCTTCCTCTGCAGCGAAGTAGCGTATAGATCTTTAATCATTATATAGAAAGATACTTTCGTATCGTATATCTGGCCCGTATACAACCCTTTACTTCAGACAGATGTTCGCCTCATCACATATCTAATCACTCCATAAACAGATCTAGCAAATACAAGTACATTTCAGATCTAGATCCCCTTCTTTATCATTGGTGCATCATGCTTTCAGATCTAACATCAAACCTTTACCCTTTCCATACAGATATACTTCACAGAGAAGTATTTATTCAAGCTCAGACATCTTGCACCCATGCTCATTATTTGCACAATGAATTTCTTCTCTTTATATAGGTTTACCCTTTCTCAATACCATGAGCCCCTTTCTCAATACCATGAGCCCAAAACTACATTACTTCCGATGGTATTCCTGGACGGGGTCATTTAGGCGGATCATTACCCAATACAATGGGTCAATACCATGGTGGTTACCCCTGGTTTTGCACTTTTAGAGCGCTTTAGCCCATACGCGACTTGGCACGTTCTTTTCCGCGTGCATACGCGACTTCCCCTAGACAAATCCGCGTATTCCTTAAAACATACTTTTCCATCATAGATCTGGCACATGCTGACTTCTTTTCTTCTGTACACACTGTAGATACATCATATTTAGCTCATCAAGAACATATTCTATCAAGCACAACTTCATCAAGTAAGTTGTAATCATCAACATCAACACCATATTGCTAACAAACATCATATCACATCAGATTTACATCATTTACCAAGTTCATCAGGTCAGGACTAACTTCATCAGGTGGTTTGCCATCAAGGACAACACATGTCAACAGTCTCATGTCTTCATCTTCATTCAGTGGGTTGCCATCAAAGACAACACTCCGCATCATATTTCCAACACCAAGACCTACTGTAGATTAGTATTTCATCAAAAAATACTAGCACAAATTTGATGATATTCTGAACGAAGATCCAACTTGGTAAAATAACTTTCTCCATGTAATTCATCCAATAGTTCATCAATAACAGGAATGAGAAATTTATCTTTAATAGTGATATTATTGAGCTCCCTATAATCCAGACACATGCACCATGATCCATATTTATTTTGCACCAATACTACTAGGGCAGAGAAAGAAATTTGACTTGGTTGAATTATACCAGCCTCTAACATTTCTACAATCATACGTTCAATTTCACTCTTTTGGACATAAGGATATCTGCAGGGCTTGATGTTTGGAGGAAAACTTCCTGAAATAAAATTAATAGCATGATCATGATCATGAATAGGTGGGAGTCCTTTGGGAGTATCAAACACCTTGGAATGGTTGTACAAGACTTTTTCGAGATCTAGAGAAATAGACGATTTTAATGTTGGAACTTCTACTGACCATAATTGTGCAATTGCACCTCATTGTTCTTTATTAAGAATATTTGTCATGAAATTAGAGCTTATTATATTTCTTAGCTTCCCTATGATACCCCATAATTCAATTTCCTTTTCTTCTAAAAAAAATTTCAAGAAAAATTCTTGAAAATTAAAAGCTACCATCCCCAAAGATTGTAACCATTGTACTCCTAGTACAACATCAACACCTCCATTGAATGGAAATAATTAACCAATAAATGTATACATTCCCCCATGGATAGCTTCGACATGGCATTTTGAGAGAAATTCTATTGCTCATCCATTTGTAACCATCATTTGACACTCTGGTGTTGGGTATAGGGATCAATTCAATTCCTTCGCTACCTTACAATGAATAAAATTATGGGTACTTCCCAAATCAATCAACACTATTACCTTTTTCTACTTGATATGCCCTTACATCTTGAGAGTTTGAGCAGTGGTAATTCCCGCCAATGCATTACATGATATTACTATAATTTCATTAGGTCCCTATATTACTAGTATAGTCCCTTATTGTTGTTAGTGTAACCCCCTTATTGTTATTATTGTACCCTTGTAACTCCCATTTTTTTATTATTGTGCCCTTAAATTATTATTGTTAGGTCGGCTAGGATTACATTGTGGCCCACTAGGATTACGTTATGGCCCCATGGACTCCTATATATAGAAAGGAGGTTTTGTAAATTGTATCATCCAAGAATTGTTCATTTATGTAATGTATTGGAGGTTGCCCCCTCGAAGTGGCTCATTTCTAAGGCGTTGATATCTCTTTTCTTCTCTTTTTGGAGCTGGTTACACAACATTTGGTATCAGAGGTTTGGATTCTAGGTTTTCGCTGCTCCAAACAGGTCATCGTGGAATTCTCACTATAAATTTTTTTATGCGAAGTTTCAGAAGCTGAAATTTTTAGGGTGCGGAGCCAAAATCCTAAGGAATATTTTCTAAAAATTTCAGAGCTTGGTTCGCAATATTTTCGAAGATATGATCTGTGGAAGTTAGGTATTTTTGGACGCTCCTCAATTTAATCTAAACATGTCATTGTGGCATTTGCGCTATAACGTTTTTTCTACGAAGGTTAAAAACCTAAAATTTTTAGGGCGCGAAGCTGAAATCCTGAGGAAACGCATCAAAAAATTTCAGAGCTTGGTTCGCAATATTTTCAGAGATATGATCTGTGGAAGGTAGTGCTTTTTCAGGCTCCTGAATTTCATCTCAAAGAGGTGATCGTGGAAAATATTCATAACTCTCTCTCTGAGCATTGGATTGGAGTTTCATAAAAAGTGGTCGAAGTACATGGACTTTAGTTTCTTTTCTATCAATTTTAGAGCTAAAATATGAAACAGTGACACGTGGCAAGTCGTACAATTTCTCTCTACTGAACCAGTCCATAATTAGGTCATTGTGGGAGATTGGACATAACTTTGCCTTGGAGAATCCAAATCAAGTCAGACCTATGGAATTTGAAAGATAATTTAGAAGGCTACATTAGTGCCCAATTTCAGATATTGAAGAGCTACAATCACAAATATAATCCAATTTCAATATCGAGCTCCTCAAAATCAAGAAAAAGGGGTGTAACTTTTTTTACAAATTTCATAAGTCTTGTTTGAAGAATCAATTTGAATTGATTCCAAGGGCATATTTTAGAATATATATCAGTATTTTGTTTAAAAAAAAATGCCCCGTAAAAATAATTCAACATGCATCAAGCCTTCAGAAGGCTCTACTATGATTCATGAAAATGAAGAATTGCAACATGATCTATCAAAATTACAAGATCAAGTGCACCAAATTTCACTCTCGCAAAGAGCAACAAAAAATGAAATGGATGTTTTGAAGAAAGGCGTGGAAGTGAAGATGGATGGTTTGAAGAAATCCGTGGAATCTAAGATAGATGGCATGGAATCTAAGATAGATGGCATGGAAGCTGGCATGGAATCTAAAATGGAAAACATGAAGAATGATCTAAAAGTAGACATGGAAGGTTTGACAAAGTTGATACAAGAAATGTTTCCTAATGGTGAAAATATAGTAGAGGAAATTCATGATGAGAACAAAATAAATGTTAATTGTGACTTCATAAACTCTAATGTTAGTAGGAAGAACCATCATATTCCAAAAATGGATATGAGGAATTTTGATGGAAAGCATCCTGTAACATGGAAACTACAAATGGAGAAATATTTTGATCTCCATAATGTGCAAAACACACAAAAGGTACGCATTGCAACTGTACATTTAGAACAAAATACATTTGTATGGTATCGATGGATTTGCTCCCGTAAAAAAATTGTCACTTGGTCAATTTTTACAGAGGAAATGATAGCACATTATGAGGATACAAAGAGCAACACCTCTTTAGCCAATTGATAAATCTCAAACAAAAGGGTTTAGTGGGGCAGCACATTGAGGACTTCCAAAAATTGAATATAAGGGTAGCTGATATTCCAGAGGAACACAAGATTGATCTCTTCATAGGCACTCTAGAGAATAACATCCAACATGAAGTTCGTGTTTTGGAACTCGATTCATTGGAGAAGGCATTCAGGTTGGCAAGAAAAGTTGAATGTAAAATTATGGCGACAAGGAAGCCTACCACTCAATTCTATAAGGAAGGAAGTGTTGTTATGCCTAGATTTTCACAACCTACAAGGTTGACACCACAAAAATTGGAAGAAAAAGAGCAAAAGGGCTTTGCTACAGTTGTGATAGCAAATACACTAAAGGTCATAAGTGTGCTGAAAAGAAATTGTTTTACATAGATTGTGAAGAAGAAGAAGAAAATGCAAAAGAAGAGGATATACACGAGGAACCAACCCTAGAAGAAGAAGAAGAAATTAGTATAATCATATCATGTAACAGTTGGTACGAATTACCACTCCTCAAAATATCAAGATAGAAGTACATATCAAGAAGAAAGAGGTAATAGTGCTGATTGATTCGGGTAGCAATTTATAATTTTATTTATTGTAAGGTAGCCAAGGAATTGAATTGTTTCCTACACCAACACTCTAATGTCAAGTGATGGAATGTAAATGGGGAACTATAAATTGATCCTGGAAAATGCCATAATATCGTCAACCATGGGGGAATATGTATTGAATAGTCCAATGCTTTCCATTCCTATGGGAGGTGTTGATGTTGTACTAGGAGTACAATGGTTACAATATTTGGGGATGGTAGCTTTTAATTTTCAAGAAATTTTCTTGAAATTTTTTTCATAAGGAAAGGAAGTCGAATTACGGGGTATTTCAAGGAAGCCAGGAAAGATAATAAGCTCTAATGTCATGACAAAGCTTCTAAAGAAATAACAACGAGGCATAATTGCACAATTATACTCACTAGAAGTTCCAACATCAAAATCATCTATTTCTGTAGATCTCCAAAAAGTCTTGGACAATCATTCCAAGGTTTTTGAAACTCCAAAAGTACTCCCACCTATTCGTGATCATGATCATGTTATTCATTTGATTCTAGGAAGTGTTCCTCCAAACATTAGTCCTTATAGATATCCTTATGTCAAAAAGAGAGAAATTGAACGTATGATTGCAGAAATGTTAGAGGCAGGTATAATTCAACCTAGTCAAAGTTCTTTCTCTGCTCATGTAGTATTGGTACACAAGAAGGATGGATCATGGTGCATGTGTCCAGATTATAGGGAGCTCAATAAGCTTACCATTAAAGATAAATTTCCCATTCCTGTGATTGATGAATTATTGGATGAATTACATGGAGCAATTTATTTTACCAAGTTGGATCTTCGTTCGTGATATCATCAAATTAGAAACGAAGACCTAAGATATTCCAAAACAACATTTCTGAACTCATGAGGGTCATTATGAATTTTTGGTCATGCCTTTTGGCCTTACCTAATGCACCTTCTACATTTCAAGGGTTGATGAATTTACTTTTTTTACTTTCAAACCCTTCCTTAGAAAATTTGTGCTAGTATTTTTTGATGACATACTAATCTACAATAGTCTTGGAAGGATCATGTTGAACATGTTGACAAGGTGCTCAAACTGATGCAGGAGAGGAACAATTATATGCAAAAACATCCAAATGTTTCTTTGGAGTACAAGAGGTGGAATATCTGGGTCATATTGTATCTCACAAGGGTGTTAAGGTAGACCGTAACAAAATTAAAGCCATTAAGGAATGGAAATTCCCCACAACCATAAACCAGTTGCAAGGATTTCTCGAGTTAACAGGGTATTATCTCAAGTTTGTTAAGAATTATGGGAGAATAGCAGCACCTCTAACAACATTATTGAAGAAAGATGCATTTTCATGGAATCCTAAAGCAACTAAGGCCTTTGAACATCTTAAAGAGGCAATGTGCCTAGCACCGGTCTTCGCTACGCCAGAATTCACAAAAACCTTTATTGTGGAATGTGATGCCTCAGGAAATGGAATTGGTGTTGTTTTAATGCAGGAAGGAAGATCTGTTGCTTTTGAAAGTCGTCTAATCAAAGGAAAGTATTTACAGAAACCTATTTATGAGAAGGAAATGTTAGCAATACTACATGCACTAAAGAAATGGCAAACTTACATAATGGGAAGACACTTCAAGGTAAACACTGATCATGATAGTCTTAAACACTTTTTGGAACAAAGACTATCCTCAGAAGAGCAGAAAAAACAGGTCACAAAGATGTTGGGTTATGACTTTGAAATAATCTACAAAAAAGGGAAGCTTAATGTTGTTGTAGATGCACTCTCAAGAAATAATGAGGAGGTGGAAGCATTGCTTTGTGCCATTTCTATTATCCAACCAGATTGGATAACCAAAGCAAGAGAAGAATGGAAGAAGGACAAAGAAGTATGGACACTCATTCAAAAGTTTCAGCAAGATCCTAGTACATCTGATACATTTAGTTGGAAAAATGATTCTTTATGGTACATATATCGCTTATATCTTTGTAAGAATTCCCAACCAAAACAAAATATTCTTTTGGAATTGCACACTTCTACTTTAGGAGGACACTTAGGATTTTTAAAAACTTACCATAGGGTGAAGAAATATTTTTTTTGGGATGTCCTTAAATCTGATATTCAAAATTTTATGGAGGAATGTTTGGTTTGCTAGAAAAATAAATTTGAGACAATTAAGACCCCGGGATTTCTACAACCTTTATCCATTCCAAGTGAACGTTTGGAGGAGATTTCAATGGATTTTATCACATGTTTACCTAAGTCTGAAGGAAATAGTGTCATAATGGTGGTAGTTGATAGACTTACCAAGTATGCACACTTTTGTGCATCATCTCATCCATTTAAAGAAGGTACAGTTGCTACTACATTTATGGACACAATTCAAAAGCTACACGGAAAACCAAGGGTTATTGTGAGCGACAGAGATCCCATTTTTACTGGAAATTTTTTAACATAGTTATTTTCTTTTTTGGGTACTCAATTAGCTCATAGCTCATCTTATCATCCTCAATCTGATGGTCAAAATGAGATAGTAAATAAATGTTTGGAAGGATATCTTCGTTGTTTTGTGTCTTATAAACAAACACAATGGGTCAAGTGGTTACCTCTCGCTGAATGGTGGTATAAAACTTCCTTCCATACAGCAGCAAAAATGACCCCATTCATGGCACTTTATGGATATCATCCACCATCCATCACATCATATTTAAGAGAAAATTTGAAGGTTCAAGTACTGGAAGATCTCATCGAGCATCAACAAGAAGTTCTTCAACTCTTAAAGGATAACTTGAGTTAGGCACAAAATCGAATGAAACAACAGGAAGATCAACATCGCAGTGAGAGATTTTTTGATGTAGGAGACTGGGTATTTTTACGGCTACAACCATACAAACAAATGTCCCTCAAGCAATCTAAGAAGAATAATAAATTATCGCCAAAGTACTATGGTACTTACAAGGTGTTGCAAAATATTGGTACTATGGCATACAAATTGGAGCTTCCTGCTTCTTCATAAGTGCATTCAGTTTTCCATGTTTCATGCTCAAAGAAGGTTATAGGTGAAAATATTCCAGTCCAAACAATATTGCCAGAACTTGATGAGGAAGGAAAAATCATATTGGAACCTGAAGCGGTCACGGAAACAAGAACTCAAAAGCTACGGAATCGATCAATTTCAGAGTATCTCATCAAGTGGAAGAACTACCCACTGAAGTTTCTACATGGGAGGATGAGAATTTTATACAGAAGCACCCAGAGCTACTCAAGCATTGAGGACAACACTTTTTTGAAGCAGGGGGGCATTTTAGGTCCTTATATTACTAGTATAGTCCCTTATTATTGTTAGTGTAACCCCCTTATTGTTATTATTGTACCTCTGTAACCCCCATATTGTTATTATTGTGCCCTTAATTTATTATTGTTAGGTCGGTTAGGATAAGGGAATATACTAGTAATATAGGGACCTAACATATTATTATTTCCATTATTTTTAATGAATTAAGAAGAAATTTGCATGGTTTTAACAATGACAGTTTAGCAAGTTCAAGTTTCTACAACTTCATCAAGTTTCCGTAGTTATCTCCATGGTTGAGGTAGTAGCACCACTCTAGAAGGAAATATGAAACTTTGATTTGGTTCCTAGAAGGTCCAATATGGATTTTTATTGGTCAAATTCCACCGAGCTCGCATGTGGACCTCCAACATCAAATCAAGGGAAAAACAAAATAGTTTTTACCAGTCAACATCAAATGCATTTTTTGAGAAAACGAAAGTGAATATCAGAATTATAAAAAATCAGTTTTGTTCATAACGGGCCCAATTAAGTTCTTACTGAGAAGTTTCCCAAATTCGTTACCATTTGGGAGATATTTCAGGTTCTTTGGAACCCTATTTTTCATTTTGTGTGAGAAAACAATGCACTCGTGTGTAATAAACCTCAAGTCAAGAAAACATAAGTTGGAATGGATTGTGATTCATCAAATTCGTGGAAACTAGGTGTCCATTGAATTTTGATCTTTAGCCATATGAATCTCCATGAAGTTACATTGTAACCCCTCTATAAGCACTCCATTTTTTTTTCTGAATAATTCTAATTCTATTTATATAACACATAATAGTACAAAACTTCCACTTCTTCAGCTGAGAGAGCTTGAAAGAAGGGCTTGATGGTCACAAAAAGCATGAATCTGGACTACCCTCAGAGGTGAAACCAGTCCCTTAGAAATTTGTCTTGCCACCCGCACAGGGGAATCTGACATTAGGTTCAGATAGTTTAACAAAAAAAGACATATGAAAAGGAAAATATGCTCTATCAGCAGAGGAGAATTAAACATAAAAACAAAAATCCACCCATGAAACTTGGTCTGAAGAGTCATGTTCCACCATAGGTTGTCTAGGAAATTTGTCATTGACTAGAGAGGGAGGGTCCTCCACGATGCGACATCTGTAGTCTTTGCTGCTGCCCTCTTCATCTGCAGTAGGAGCATCGATGGCTTTGTCAGTATTCTCCTTCACTTGTTCCTGAGTCTTGTCGTCTCATGCTATCTTCAGCTGCATCTTGGAATCCTTGGCCGCGTCTTTGTCCTGAGGGATGGGAGCAGCAGGGGTACTGGGATTAGCAGCAAAAGGAGGGTTAGGGCAGGCGACTTCTTCCCTGAGGGTGATGGTAATGAAAGTTGTAATAGCAAGCCTGTCCATAGTGCAATCGAATCGAAATTCATCTCTTTGGGAGGTTTGGCGGAGGGGTAGATAAGAGGACAGAGATGGAGCAGGGGAAACGATGGTATGGGTATCAGGAGGCATAGGAGACATCACGTGGGGAGGCGGAGAGCCTGGGATGGAGTGCGCTTGC
Source organism: Pinus albicaulis (assembly GCA_034641835.2). Taxonomy (NCBI): domain Eukaryota; kingdom Viridiplantae; phylum Streptophyta; class Pinopsida; order Pinales; family Pinaceae; genus Pinus; species Pinus albicaulis. Next base: position 1,062,923,167 of record CM076582.1, read on the forward strand.
TCAAAAAAGCGATTTCTTCCTCTTTGGCTTCTGGTTTTTGGGTACTGGCCATAAGAGAAATCCTTAAAGGAGGAGTTCATGTTGGGGGAGGACCAGGAACCTATGGCTCAACCTCTGCTTCTCCCATGGCGACATCTCATTCTGTGACGAAGCCGAGGCATGGTGGTGGAGGAGCGCACATGACATCGACTGCGGGATAGGCGAGAGTGACACTGCATTGTGGAACTAGGTGAGGCAGGCTGAAAATAGGGTTGGGGCTTCAAGCAACAAAGCCTGCTCTGAGAAAAGTGAAAATATGGCACAGTTTCAAGGTAGTAGAGAAGTATACAACGCCTTCCAGTGTGCGTTTGAGCACTTGGCTCGGCATAGGTGGGAGGGCAGGAGCTTCTCTACGGAGCAACAAACCTGCATACAAAATGTCTGTCATGCGAAAAACTGAAATCGAACTCCATTAATATCCATAGGGGCTGAGCAAAGCAGTGACAAATAAAATTGAAAGCGCAATTGGAGAGCAAGATGGAAGAATTAATGGTGAACTAAATGCTTCTGTGGGTGGCCATATGGCCACCCCACGTAAATGCCATAGGGATGCTGCATGGGATGGGTGTCCCATCAACCTCGGCTGGCATCCACATCCGAAGTTGTTGTGTCTTTATGCACCAGTGTGATGCAGTCCTGTAAAATGGCACTCTCATGGATAATGTTGAGGGGACCTGTTGTAGCCCCTACAACACCCTCCAAAAATACAAAAAAAATAATAACACACACTTCAAAATTTTTGGAGCCCCTTTGAAACTGAAGGAGAAAAATCCAAGTAAAGTTTTTAAGAGCAAGTCGCTAAGTCGCGAATCTGTGATTTGCGACCCATGCGACCTATGCGACTCTGCGACCCTAAGGTCGCCAGGTCGCCAGGTCGCAAGAGTCGGAAGTCAGGCAATTTGCGACCTTGCGACCCAGCGACCTTGGGGTCGCGAGGTCGCAAGGTCGCAAAATTAAGTATTTAGGGAATTAGCGACTCAGCGACCTTGCGACCCAGCGACCTTAAGGTCGCGAGGTCGCAAGGTCGCAAACTATCAACTTGCGACCTCATTTAGTGCTCGCACGTGCGACTCCTTTTTATAAGGGCGGGTCGCTAGGTCGCATTTGTAACTCGCGGCGAAGATCGTGGAATTGCTCTGACAGGTCAACTGGCGCGTTTTCTTCCGGGTAAGTTGCCATTTCCTCCCTATGTTTCCTTCCCCAGCATTTCTTGCTAAAATCCAGCCAACCCATGGTCTTAATTGCTTGCTGGTGAGGAGATATGGTTTCCGGTTGAGTTTTATTTTTGTTTTGATTCTCATAAACCCCAAGGTCACCTATTTCTTGCCCAGATCCTCAGGGCTGTGTCCTATCTCCAGTTTAAACCCTTTCCATCCGCGCATGTTTCCCGTTAGGGAGAGATTATCCGCAAAACCGCGCGCGCTCGAAACCCCCCAGCAGGCCCAAGTGTGACCTGCGACCCAGCAACCCGGTCGCAAGGTCGCAAGGTCGCGCGACCCTCTGTTAGCGACTCTGCGACCCTGCGACCTAGTCGCAAGGTCGCAAGGTCGCGAGGTCGCATGTGAGGTATTTTGTAGATCAGCGACCCTGCGACCCTAAGAGAACAGTAAATTAAACTCTGCATGCGTAAACTGTATTTAGCCATTATCATCATGTCTTTCTCATCCTGGGATTATTTCCTGAATGAAACAGGTGAATTTGGAGCAGACACGATACCGGTCCTCTCCGACTCTAGCAACATGGCACCCTGGGTGTCCCGAAAGAAGAGTAGGCAGGTGGTGGAAGAAGAGTCAGACACAGACATACAAACATCCCCTCCACCAATATACAGAGACACTCTTTGCAGCTTCGCAAAGGGGGACAGCCTTAGGTGGTATGAAGTATACCGCGAGTTCGCCATACCAGAAGATGAGTTTCCAGAAGATCTCCCGGACCGGGAAGTATAATTGAAGGTCAAGAGATCCAAATTGCACCTAGCAGGGTCACATCCCGCCATCTTTCCGTGCCCAGAAATGTTAGACTGGATCATACAGAAGACGAATCCTAAGAATTTCGCAATCCGAGATAGTGGAGGTAAAGCTTTTGCAACGTTGGAGAGCTCAAAAGCACAGGTCTACTACTCCCTACCCCAACCAGAGGTAAATTTTACCCCGAGATGGTTTTCCGCAAATGAAGTACCGATGGTTGATACAATCAGAAAATGGTGGGCGGAACCAGATAAATTTAAAGTCAAGAAAGACCAGGAGTACCCGGTGGCCAATCTGAGGAAAGTGTATAAGTTAGTGGCTGCCATGCTGTGCAGAGTATACGGATGTTCGGATGCCACCACTTTCAACGGAGCATGGGCAACCATTATGGAACATGTAACGGCGCACGGCACTCGATTCAATTGGGCTGGCATATTAGTGGGCTCAATGCAAACAAATTTGGCTTCGGCTTTAGCTCCAGATGAGGGAACGTCGTCAGAATTTTATATGGGTTCGTATTTATTAGATGCTATCTGTGCCCAACTGCATGTTGAGGGATGGCCACATAATTGGGACTCTGAACAGACCCAGGCAATCCATTTGCAGACCAAGGTATTCTGGGAGTCCAGGTACAAGTCAGATATTGAGCAAATCTCTCAGATATTCATTCTCGCCCTTTACGGGAAACTATTTGGTCAAGACAACCCTGCATGTCTTGGCGAGCAATGGAGACACTAGGTCAGGTGGCACACTGGTTTCCATTCGCTGAATTTACAATCATCCGAGTATTTGGCACATTCAAAGCACCACATGCTCTGCCTAAGTTTGTTACCGATAAGGTGCTCATGTAAGAGGTATGTTTCCAGATGACCTCGGGCTTCTCCAATGTCCTTTCCAAAGGGAAGAAGAAACCTTTGCCCACTTTACCCCTCACCATTGGTGCTTATACAGTCAAGGACTTCAGAGAAGTAGGGCGTGAAGGGGAAGAGATAAAAGGTTACCACTTTAGAAATCTGGATTGCCGAACTTATGACCCAGTCAGGATAGTTCTGGAGCATTGTAAAAGGGCCAATTTTAAATGGAGTTATCAGCATGTCAAGCGTCCGGCAGAGGACGAAAAAAGAAACTGGTACAACGCAGACATGCATCTAGCTCCGGGGATCGACTCTGACCAAGAAGAAGAGGATCACCAGAATTTAGAAGATAGGAGCCATAAAATAGGAGGCGCTTCTTCCTCCAAAGATAAAAGAACACGGACCAGTACAGGGCCTGACACCTCGGATCAGCAAAGGGCAGCAGAAGCCCAAGCCAAGAAGGAAGAGGAAAAGAAAATGAAGGAGGATGAAGAGAAACGTAAGAAATATGTCAGGACAGAGCTGAAAAGGAAGCAAGCTGAGGAAAAGGAAAGACAGGAAAAGGAGGCACAGGCGGCGGCAGAACAAGCACTTAAGGAAGAACTTGACAAAGTCGGTCATCAAAAGAAGGCAGAACAAGCCGCCGCAGCAGAGCGAAAGAGAAAAGCAGAAAAAGAAGCAGAGGTAGAGTCAGAACGCAGGAAGAAGGAGGAACATGACAAGGCAGAAACCAAGCGCCGGCAAAAGGAGAAAGGAAAAGGAAAAACATAGGATAAAGAGGATGAATTGATAGATGATATCGACATATCTCCCCTGGACATTCCTCCGAGTGGCAAGAAAAGTATCCTCCCTGATGACGAGTTTCCCAGGGAACAAGAGGGAGAGGTCTTCGATCTGACTAGATTGACATTTGACCAATTCTCTTTCAAAATACGGCAAGAGAGAAGAAAAGCCTTGGCGCAAAGCCATTCCGCCATATCTATGGTCGCCACTGGAAAGGACATAGTCCCAGATACAAGGACTAACCCTGTAATGATAGCATCAGCAGGTACCGCCTTTGCCGCAGCTACGGAGGAAAATGTCACTAGAATGAGCAGGGAGATTATCTCCCTACAAAACAGGCTAAAAGCAACGGAACAGGAGAAAGCAGTACTGGAGAGTGAAGTGCGACAGCTCCAAAGTAAGCCTTCCCAAGTCAATGAAGTCCCACTAGCAGTCATGAAAGAATGTGACGTATTGGAAACGACCATGCAGCAAGTATACAGAGAAATGCTCATCCTAAAACAGACAGTGGCCCCGTTAGCAGAGGCACGAGCGGAAACCAAAGTGAAGCATGAACAGCTCAAGGAGGCCTCGGCAGCTTTAGACAAAATGATAAACTGGAGAGCGCAGCACCAGCAATCTCCCGAAAATGTGCCTAGGAGGGATTGGGGTCACACACAAGACACCAAAGTACAAATCCGGATGAAGATACAGTCCAAAGACAAGCTGGTCAAAGACTTGGACAAGGTGGTGTCTGCATATAATCACCTGATTAGTGGTATAGACTCCATGAACGCTCTTCATCACATTTCGTCGTTGGGGGCACTGGACGAAAATAAAGACTGGGAGCAAGTAGATCAGGAAATTCAGTCTTTTCTGCAACCCTTGAGACAAGCTGCTGCCGCACCAGAATTTGAGGCATCACAAGAGAACCTAAACTAGCTGCTTGTCACTCCAGTACAAATTTATACCAAGCTTGCCTCCCTCTCCATCCAGATTTCCCAGAAGAAGCAGACTCTGATACCGAATGTTTTGGAATGTACGCATCGGTTAAAAGAAGAAATCTCTCTAGTCTCCCCTATCGCAGCAGATTACCAGGCCTGGCAAGACTTCCTCAAGGAGAATAAGATAGACGCTCCAGACCTCTCAATTACGCGACCACCTCCATAGCTTAACTGCTGGGTCGCAGGTCGCATTTGTCACCCCAGGTCGCAAGTCGCACCGGCGCCTAAGTCGCAGGTCGCAATATTCTGGGTCGCAGGTCGCATGTTCGGAAAAGGTCGCAGGGAAGCTGAACCGTCGGGAAGTTGAAGCGTCGGAAAGCTTAAGGGCGTTTCTTGAAATCTATAAATACCCCTGTGGGGCACATATTTAATGGTTTTCTCTTTTGTGGACTGAAGAGAAATATTGCATTGTAATTGAAGAACCATACTCTTGACATATGTAATACAAATACTTGTTAAAACCCCTTTGATTGGATGATGTGTTTAGCTGTGACAACACTGTGTGTATTCTGCGTACAGTTTCAGAATATCGTTTGATTAATGAATCTGTGTTATTAATAGTATCATTCATGCACCATAGCTATCTGTGATTGTGTTGATGATGCTCAAGTTTATTATTTACTCTTATGATGAATGTTAATGAACTGTTTTATTAGCATTTCGTTATATCTTTCGGAAAGTTAAGGGATATTCTTGCCATAAAGAACTATTTCTTTGGTGGTCAGATCATCCTGCATGCATATCCCATAGATGTGTTGCTAACGACACTTCCTGGGTGTATGCATTTTGTCTATTACCTTGCTACGCACAATGTCATACATTGGTTTGATACATCAGTCATGTATTCTGTATCATGTGAATAAGTGTATGTTTGCAGTTTCAATCAGGTTGCTCGAGACCGAAGAGAAATTCATTTAAGTGGTAGCCGGACCCACACCCCGGACGGGATCCCTACTCCAAACGGTTCAAAGTCTAATTGGGACTTTCTACCGGGGAGATCCCCTACTATTGGCCGGACATATTTTTCCGTCAACAAATTTGGCGCTAGAAGGAGGGCCATGGCATCCTCCTAGCATACGACCGATATTCCATCACAAAATCCCCACCGGGAGGTCATAAATAACGAACCTCCTCTCCCCCCCTTAGAGGATATTCCAAGGGAGGAGGCTTGGTACTTTGAAATCACTAACGAACAGTTGAGATCCTTACGCCCAGTTGCCCGTAATCTCATCAGGGATTTACGATATGCCCCCATCATGGAGTTTCTAGCTCACACTAGGACTCCTACTGAGAACATTACCCGTAATGGTGTGCTTGTCAGCACCATACCTGAACTTGTGAACTCCATGATTGAAGACCTCGGGCGGGCTGTCCAGGAAAATGACCCCGTTCTCCAAGATAGTGAAGGTTTCCCTGATACTGAACCTTTCCTTGAACCTCAGCCTGACTTACATCAGTGGGACAACAACCAAGTGTATTCCCCGCTAGAAGAAAGAGGAGGGGGTCGAAGGAATGAAAGAGAAGGTAACACAGCCCAAAGAAATGTAGGTGAAGGAAACAGGCCTCGAAGAAATGAGGGTGGAGTCTACAGGGATCACAAACGTGGATGCAGAGGAGATATAGTTCGCGGCCAAAGACACCACGTCAACCATCATCACCACCAAAACCAAAATAGGCCCCTTCCCCACAACTGGGAGCATCTTAGAAACATGAATAACCATGAAAGACACCATGATGAACACTCCCGCCATCATGACGGAGCATCAGTGTCAGGGACAGGAAGTGAGTCCGAGGCAGAAACCCGATATCGTCAGCACCCCAGGAGGGTGCAGCCCCTAGCCTGGATGGCTCAATCCCCATTGGCTCTTTTAGGTCCTCTCCATGATATGCCTAGACACCCAGAGAAGCATCTTCCTTAGTTTGATCCTGAGAAAGGTACCTCCGCGGAAGATCATATTAGTAGTTTCTATCTGTCCCTACAAATCATGAGAGTTCAGTCCGACGATGTCGCATGTCGACTGTTCCCACACACTCTTGTAAACCTTGCAGCCACTTGGTACTGTTCCCTACCCAGTGCTTCTATTCCTTCATGGGACCAGTTCCGTCGTGTGTTCCTGCAAAAGTTTGCAGAAGATAAAACACCCTCTATGCTCCTCACAGAACTAAGCACCATCAAGTGTCATAGAAAAGAGAAAGTTAAAGACTTTAACCAACGCTTCACCACAATATTGCAAAAATTTCCTCCAAACTTAGCATTGGACGATTCTATCACCATCGACTACTATACTAAAGCTCTCCCTAGGGATATTTCCGTTTTCGTCAAACGTGAGGCCCGCGCCACTCTTACAGCAAATTACGCTACTGCTCTCGCGGTAGAGAAGGACATGTTGTCGATAGGAGTCATGGACCACGAGGGAAAGGATGATCACAAACCAATCAATAAAAAAGGTCACTCCCCCACCCCTAACAGAGAGAAAGAAACTTTTGATTTCGAGAGTATGGCCAAGACCCTCAAACTACTAATGAATGAGGTCTCTGACTTAAAGAGAAAGGGCATTGAAACCTCAACTTCTACTAAACCCCCAAAACCCTTTTTCAATAAAAGTAACCTCAACACCAGCAGACCTCCGTCAAACTCCAGTGCCGCTCTCAACGTGGAAGAGATAGGGAAAGACACTTTCTTCTCTTTTCACCAAGCTGCCCATTCTGAAAAAACATGTCCACAATGGATTGGCAGCATGACCGCGGTGGTTAACCAACTTTTGGATGACCAAACTCCAGGAAACCTGACAGAGGATGATGTTTCTGATCGAGATGAAGTTTCGCTCTTATATGGGGAACCAGGAGCCTCTGTCCTCACTTTTGATATAATCCGCGGGGGGGAGAGTCTTGCTCCCATTGATATCAACATGGCAGGCAGTTCCAAGGCTCAGCCCACTCGAAATTATAGTCTTAGAAGCAGAGGAACTGTCCCCGAACAATCATATGAGGACAAGAAAAGGGCTTTCCTGAGGAAAATTCTTCCTCCTGGAAACGAAGGACGAGCTACGCCAGAAAAGCCCATAAATAGTAATGGCAAAGCAAGTCAAAAGACCAAGCTCCCGGTGGAACCCTCGAAAACCACTAGCGAACCTAGTCCCCAAACCGATACTAGCTACAACATAGTGGAGGACATGAAAAAGACCAGAGCTAATATCTCACTCTACGAGTTGGCCCGCATCACGAATCAAAAGGAACTTATTCTAAAAGCTTTCACCAACAACCAAAATACGAAAAATGTCAGCAACACGTCTGCACAAACCAGTCCAGATATCCAGTCTATAGTGAACGCTGTCAACACAAATTCGAGAGGATCCACCCCTCCCTTCCTTTTATCTTTTGAGATGTTTAACTTCAACGTTCACAATTGTCTCGTTGACTCCGGTGCATCCACAAATGTCATGCCTCTATCTGTGTGCAAGAAACTCAACATTCTCCCAGAGAAAACTGACGCAAAAATCATTCAACTTGACAGATCACAAGTACCAGCCGTTGGAGAATTAAACAATGTCATCATCCGCCTCTCATCCGACTCTAGGGTCCATCAATGTATTGATATTTTGGTTGTTGACATCCCTGAAGCCTATGGTGTACTGCTTAGCAGGGATTGGTCTAGCAAGTTGCAAGGATACTTTGCCACGGATTGGTCCCACTTGTGGCTACCTTACAAGGGGAGAAACAACCAAATCAGAGTCGAAAGTGAACCATACATGAAACACACTGTAACTGATTTGGATGCCACAAATGAACCCATCAGCTTTGCCCAGGAGGAACTTGGTGTGTGTTTTCTAGATTCCATTTTTGGATGTTACCGACCTCCCCAGTCTTCAGTAGGCCCCGAGGTCCTTTCTGAAATGACACTCGTCGCAGAGGAACAAGCCCAAAATGTCTCACACCAAGCCGAAATTCCTCCGCAATCCATTACCCCCAAGGACCCGGAAAGCGACATATGGACCTTGTATTACGACGGTTCCAAAAATCTTGATGGTTCTGGCGCTGGCTGCGTTTTGCTTGATCCTCATAAGAATAAATTTTTAATCTCATGTCGGCTGGAGTTCCAATGCACCAACAACACTGCCGAGTATGAAGCTTTGATCCTTGGGCTTAAAAAGGCGCTGGATTTGAAGGTAAAATGCTTACGGGTCATTGGAGACTCCGAGATTATCACTCGGCAGGTACGCAATACTATTCACTGTTTGTCTCCACATTTAAAGGCGTATCAGCAAGAGGTATGGCGATTAATTTCTGCCTTTGACGCTTTTGGAATTAAATCTGTTCTTAGGATGCATAACGCAGCGACAGATACTCTGGCTAATGCCGCTACCAAATTTACCCCTTTGAGGGATGGTTTTTCTATTGAAGTTATGTATAAACCCTCCGTGCCAGACAATATCACTAACTTGCGTGTTTTCGATGATGATCAACAGGTGCTGGATTCTATGTGTAACTCAGAGATATTCAAGGACGCTGCTATAGATGAAGATGAGCACGACCAAGCTATGCAAAAGGAGTACGAGCAAGTCAAAGGGAACCCCATGCCTAAAGTGGTGGTATCACTTGAGAAGCTTTTCGATCTGCAAAATCGTTTCCATGGGCCCCCAAATGCCAAAGTACAGAGCTCTATCTTAGCCCATCGACAAGTGAACTTGGGATCAGAGGATAATCCTAAATTCGTCAACCTCGGGAAGGACTGCTCCCCTCAAGAGGCTCAGGATTTCACTCAGCTATTTCGCAAGTATCGTGACATGTTCGCTTGGACGTATGAGGACTTACGCACATACGATACTCGAATCATACAACATGTGATACCCATCAAAGAAAATGTAAAACCTTTCCAACAAAAGCTCAGGAAAGTACATCCTACGATGGAACCATTGATTCTGAAGGAACTCAAAAAACTTTTAGATGCATGCATTATCTTCAAATTTCGCCATTCCACATGGGTGTCCAATTTGGTTCCAGTGCGAAAAAAGTCAGGTGAAATTCACTTGTGTGTGGACTTCCGAAACTTAAACAGGGCCTCGAATAAAGATAATTACCCGGTGCCCCCTATGGAGAAAATATTACAAGCAGTGTCCGGGTCAGAAATGTTCTCTTTGTTGGACGGTTTCTCTGGCTACAATCAAGTACTGGTGGCTGAACCAGATAGGTTAAAGACTACCTTTCGGACTAAGTGGGGAACCTTCGCATTCAGGCGTATGCCCTTTGGATTAATCAACGCAGGAGCAACTTTCCAAAGAGCTATGGATATAGCATTCAGAGGTCTGATAGGCCAAAGTGTGGTGGTCTACTTGGATGACGTTACTGTGTTTTCTAAACATCAGGGGGATCATTTGCGTCACCTCAGACAGATCTTCGAAAGGTGCAGAAAATACGGTATCTCGCTCAACCCAAAGAAGAGTATTTTCGCCGTAGCAGAAGGAAATCTGCTAGGTCATATCATAACGAAGCAAGGCATTGTCGTTGATCCAGAACGTGCGAAATCCATTGCTCAAATCCCTCCCCCCAGTGGTAAGAAAGCAATGCAATCCTTTTTGGGCAAAATCAATTTTGTACGTAAGTTTATATCAGATTTCGCCCAGATAGTGAAGCCACTGCAGGGAATGATAAAGAAAAATGCTACCTTCAAATGGAATCAACCCAAAAAAGAAGCTTTCGACCAGATCAAGAAAGCGATAGCCGAAGCACCTTCCCTCCAGAGCCCAGATTTCGGCAGAGATTTCAGCTTGTATACGTTCGCTTCGGATTCGTCCCTGGCAGCCGTACTCACACAAAAGGACAGAAATAATGACGAGCGTCCCATTTCATTCATGAGCACCGGTCTGCAGGGAGCTGAATTAAATTATCCCGAAATCGAGAAACATGCCTATGCGGTATATAAAGCGGTCAAACATTTCAGACCATACATTTTGAAAAACCATGTCACAGTTTACGTTCCCCACCCAGCTGTTCGCTCACTGTTCATGCAGCAGGAGCTGGGCGAGAGACGAGGGAACTGGGTTGCGTGTATGCAAGAATACGACTTAGAGTTTAAGCCAGCACGCACAGTTAAAGGGCAAGGTTTATGCCAAATGGCTGCAGAGGCCGCAAGTTCCCAACGGAGTGAAGAAGATAATTGGGAACAAGAAATTGATATGTACCAAACTGACGTCATGCCTCAGGTAAGGAACCCTTCTTGGTACTCGGATATTTCGGGATATTTGGCACACGGTTTGTTGGACTCAGATCTAGATGCCCGGTAGAAACGTGCAGTCAAACTCAAAGCCGCGTCTTACCAGATAATCCAAGGGAAGCTTTTCAAGAAACATTCCGATGGAGTCATGTTATGCTACCTGGAACATGATGAAGCTCAGAAAGTCTTAACCGAGCTGCACGATGGACCAGCAGGAGGTCATTTCGCCGGGGATACCACTGCCCATAAAATTATGCGTGTAGGTTATTATTGGCCAACCCTTTTCAGAGATGCCCACGCATATGTCCGGAAATGCATTCAATGCCAGAAATTCGCAAGCCGAGAAGCGCGTCCCGCTGCTCCTTTGTTGTCAGTAGCAGTAGAAGAACCTTTTCAACAATGGGGTCTGGACGTCATTAGTGAGATCTTACCCCACTCTTCTAAGAAACACAGGTACATTCTGACGGCCACTGATTATTTCACCAGGTGGGTTGAAGCAGTACCATTACGCCAAATCAACGATCAGGAGGTAATGCAATTTGTCACCCATTCCATCATTACCAGGTTTGGCGTTCCAACTTCCTTGGTGTTTGATAATGCAACGTATTTTTCATCTTTTAAATTATATGATTTTGCATTGGAAAATGGCATTGTTCTTAAACACTCTGCAAAGTACTATCCCCAAGGAAATGGTCTAGCAGAATCAACAAATAAAAATCTGATTTGCATCATTAAAAAGACCCTTCTGTCTCACCAACGAAACTGGCATAATGCTCTCCAAAATGCACTTTGGGCTGATCGCGTCACCCCTAAGTCCTCAATAGGCACCTCACCATACTTTCTCGTGTATGGGAAAGAAGCTGTTCTCCCACCCAATTTGTCTCTTCCTCCTCTACAGTTGTCTCAAGAGTGTCATGGTACCCCTTGCCCCGCCTTGCAAACCCGCATTGACACCCTGCTAAAGTTAGAAGAGGAAAGGTAGAAAACCCGGGAGAAATTCGCCATCCACCAAAGTCGGATCAAGAAATGGTTCGATAAAAATTCTGCAGGAGATAAGAAATTTGAAATAGGAGATCTTGTCCTAAAGTGGGATAAAGCTCACGAAGAAAAAGGAAAACATGCCAAATTCCAAGCACTATGGATAGGCCCCTTTCAGGTTAAAGAAAAGGTAGGACCCCATACATTCCGATTGCAAACTCTGGAAGGAAGAGTCGAGGTCCTCCCGGTAAACGGGCATGACCTCAAACACTATTTTACTTGAGTAGCCCTCAGTGGGCTGTTTCTGCCCGTGTACTATAAAGGTCGGTTTTGTTTTTCTTGTCAAAAAAATAAAATAAAAAAAATAAAATAAAAAAAAATAAAAAAAAATCAAAATCTAAAAATCTACGAGGACTCTAAAAATCTATGAGAAGGACCTTGTATTAGCTATCGCAACTGGCTCACTCTTTGATAGGTTCTATGCTGATGAAAGGCCCTTCCCGCAAAACGTGGAGCAGTCAAAACCTGCTTGTAATGGGCACCAAGGGATAGTACACGGCCCTGCTGAGGTCTTCAAGCATAAGGAACCACCTAACGGCTTTGAAAGGTGCAGGAAGAAAGGGTCTTATATAGCAGCAACCGGATCGTGAGGGAACAGGGCTAACTCAAGAGAATTGCAGATCATCCGGGAAAAACCCAAGTCCTCATATTGAGACCAGGAGCAACCTCTCTGCAAGTAAAATAAGTCGGGATCCCTCATCCGCCCAGGCAAAATATGCCCATCCAAATAAGTGCTACAAGCACATTCTCAAATAAGTGCAATCGCACACAAATAAAGGGTAAAGGATTGAGAAATGCTTCCTGCGTAGAGAGGTGATGTAACGACTCCGCCAGGGTACTGACCAGGCTCGCTGGCAGCGGAGCAACGTTCATGACTCCTTAGGCAGTGACTCCACCGGAGCCGAGAGGTTCACTGGCAGCGGAGCAACACCATGACGACAAAAATAATTGTACCGGACCCGACAGTTCTCCAAAGTTTCTCCAACCCTCCCGATCCTGGAGCGCGAAAAGTTAAATTCGGTTGATCTGCACCCAATAAGTCAAAAGGCCAGGCAACTTTGCGGGGTGACAAAGGAAGGAAGGTGTAAACCCTGAGGTAAAAGAACAAGCTAGTATTGGACCCCTCCCTCCTCCCTCATCAACCCTTCATCAGCAGAGACTCTGAATTCATCCAGTGAATCACCATTTGTTGTAGCCCCTACAACACCCTCCAAAAATACAAAAAAAATAATAACACACACTTCAAAATTTTTGGAGCCCCTTTGAAACTAACGGAGAAAAAGCCAAGTAAAGTTTTTAAGAGCAAGTCGCTAATTCGCGAATCCGTGATTTGCGACCCATGCGACCTATGCGACTCTGCGACCCTAAGGTCGCCAGGTCGCGAGGTCGCAAGAGTCGGAAGTTAGGCAATTTGCGACCTTGGGGTCGCGAGGTCGCAAGGTCGCAAAATTAAGTATTTAGGGAATTAGCGACTCAGCGACCTTGCGACCCAGCGACCTTAAGGTCGCGAGGTCGCAAGGTCGCAAACTATCAACTTGTGACCTCATTTAGTGCTCGCACGTGCGACTCCTTTTTATAAGGGCGGGTCGCTAGGTCGCATTTGTAACTCGCGGCGAAGATCGTGGAATTGCTCTGATAGGTCGACTGGCACGTTTTCTTCCGGGTAAGTTTCCATTTCCTCCCTGTGTTTCCTTCCCCAGCATTTCTTGCTAAAATCCAGCCACCCCATGGTCTTAATTTCTTGCTGGTGAGGAGATAGGGTTTCCGGTTGAGTTTTATTTTTGTTTTGATTCTCATAAACCCCAAGGTCACCTGTGTCTTGCCCAGATCCTCATGGCTGTGTCCTATCTCCAGTTTAAACCCTTTCCAGCCGTGCATGTTTCCCGTTAGGGAGATATTATCTGCAAAACCGCGCGCGCTCGAAACCCCCCAACAGGCCCAAGTGCGACCTGCGACCCAGCGACCCGGTCGCAAGGTCGCAAGGTCGCGCAACCCTCTGTTAGCGACTCTGCGACCCTGCGACCTAGTCGCAAGGTCGCGAGGTCGCATGTGAGGTATTTTGTAGATCAGCGACCCTACGACCCTAAGAGAACAGTAAATTAAACTCTGCATGCGTAAAATGTATTTAGCCATTATCATCATGTATTTCTCATGCTGGGATTCTTTCCTGAATGAAACAGGTGAATTTGGAGCGGACACGATACCAGTCCTCTCCGACTCTTGCAACATGGCACCCCGGGTGTCCCGAAAGAAGAGTAGGTAGGTGGTGGAAGAAGATTCAGACACAGACATACAAACATCCCCTCCACCAATATACAGAGACACTCTTTGCACCTTCGCAAAGGGGGACAACCTTAGGTGGTATGAAGTATACCGCGAGTTCGCCATACCAGAAGATGAGTTTCTAGAAGATCTCCCGGACCGGGAAGTATACTTGAAGGTCAAGAGATCCAAATTGCACCTAGCAGGGTCACATCCCGCCATCTTTCCGTGCCCAGAAATGTTAGACTGGATCATACAGAAGACGAATCCTAAGAATTTCGCAATCCGAGATAGTGGAGGTAAAGCTTTTGCAACGTTGGAGAGCTCAAAAGCACAGGTCTACTACTCGCTACCCCAACCAGAGGTAAATTTTACCCCGAGATGGTTTTCCGTAAATGAAGTACCGATGGTTGATACAATCAGAAAATGGTGGGCGGAACTAGATAAATTTAAAGTCAAGAAAGACTAGGAGTACCCGGTGGCCAATCTGAGGAAAGTGTATAAGTTAGTGGCCGCCATGCTGTGCAGAGTATACGGACGTTCGGACGCCACCACTTTCAACGGAGCATGGGCAACCATTATGGAACACGTAACGGCACACGGCACTTGATTCAATTGGGCTGGCATATTAGTGGGCTCAATGCAAACAAATTTGGCTTCGGCTTTAGCTCCAGATGAGGGAACGTCGTCAGAATTTTATATGGCTTCGTATTTATTAGATGTTGTCTGTGCCCAACTGCATGTTGAGGGATGGCCACATAATTGGGACTCCGAACAGACCCAGGCAATCCATTTGCAGACCAAGGTATTCTGGGAGTCCAGGTACAAGTCAGATATTGAGCAAATCTCTCAGATATTCATTCCCGCCCTTTACGGGAAACTATTTGGTCAAGACACCCCCTGCATGTCTTGGCAAGCAATGGAGACACTAGGTCAGGTGGCACACTAGTTTCCATTCGCTGAATTTACAATCATCCGAGTATTTGGCACATTCAAAGCACCACATGCTCTGCCTAAGTTTGTTACCGATAAGGTGCTCATGTAAGAGGTATGTTTCCAGATGACCTCGGGCTTCTCCAATGTCCTTTCCAAAGGGAAGAAGAAACCTTGGCCAGCTTTACCCCTCACCATTGGTGCTTATATAGTCAAGGACTTCAGAGAAGTAGGGCGTGAAGGGGAAGAGATAAAAGGTTACCACTTTAGAAATATGGATTGCCGAACTTATGACCCAGTCAGGATAGTTCCGAAGCATTGTAAAAGGGCCAATTTTAAATGGAGTTATCAGCATGTCGAGCATCCGACAGAGGACGAAAAAAGAAACTGGTACAACGCAAACAACCATCTAGATCCGGGGATCGACTCTGACCAAGAAGAAGAGGATCGCCAGAATTTAGAAGATAGGAGCCATAAAATAGGAGGCGCTTCTTCCTCCAAAGATAAAAGAACACGGACCAGTACAGGTCCTGACACCTCGGATCAGCAAAGGGCAGCAGAAGCCCAAGCCAAGAAGGAAGAGGAAAAGAAAATGAACGAGGATGAAGAGAAACGTAAGAAAGATGTCAGGACAGAGCGGAAAAGGAAGCAGGCTGAGGAAAAGGAAAGACAGGAAAAGGAAGCACAGGTGGCGGCAGAACAAGCACTTAAGGAATAACTTGACAAAGTCGATCGTCAAAAGAAGGCAGAACAAGCCGCCACAGCAGAGTGAAAGAGAAAAGCAGAAAAAGAAGCAGAGGCAGAGTCAGAATGCAGGAAGAAGGAGGAACATGACAAGGCAGAAACCGAGCGCCGGCAAAAGGAGAAAGGAAAAGGACAAACACAGGATAAAGAGGATGAATTGATAGATGATATCGACATATCTCCCCTGGACATTCCTCCGAGTGGCAAGAAAAGTATCCTCCCTGATGACAAGTTTCCCGGGGAACAAGAGGAAGAGGTCTTCGATCTGACTAGATTGACATTTGACCAATTCTCTTTCAAAATACGGCAAGAGAGAAGAAAATCCTTGGCGCAAAGCCATTCCGCCATATCTACGGTCGCCACTGGAAAGGACATAGTCCCAGATACAAGGACTAACCCTGTAATGATAGCATCAGCAGGTATCGCTTTTTCCGTAGCTACGGAGGAAAATGTCACTAGAATGAGCAGGGAGATTATCTCCCTGCAAAACAGGCTAAAAGCAACGGAACAGGAGAAAGAAGTACTGGAGAGTGAGGTGCGACAGCTCCAAAGAAAGCCTTCCCAAGTCAATGAAGTCCCACTAGCAGTCATGAAAGAATGTGACGTATTGGAAATGACCATGCAGCAAGTATACAGAGAAATGCTCACCCTAAAACAAACAGTGGCCCCATTAGCAGAGGCACGAGCGGAAACCAAAGTGAAGCATGAGCAGCTCAAGGAGGCCTTGGCAGCTTTAGACAAAATGATAAACTGGACAGCGCAATACCAGCAAGCTCCCGAAAATGTGCCTAAGAAGGATTGGGGTCACACACAAGACGCCAAAGTACAAATCCGGATGAAGATGCAATCCAAAGACAAGCTGGTCAAAGACTTGGACAAGGTGGTGTCTGCATATAATCACCTGATCAGTGGTATAGACTCCATGAACGCTCTTCATCACATTCCATCGTTGGGGGCACTGGACGAAACTAAAGACTGGGAGCAAGTAGATCAGGAAATTCAGTCCTTTCTGCAACCCTTGAGACAAGCTGCTGCCGCACCAGAATTTGAGGCATCACAAGAGAACCTAAACCGACTGCTTGTCACTCCAGTACAAATTTATACCAAGCTTGCCTCCCTATCCATCCAGATTTCCCAGAAGAAGGAGACTCTGATACCGAATGCTTTGGAATGTGCGCATCGGTTAAAAGAAGAAACCTCTCTAGTCTCCCCTATAGCAGCGGATTACCAGGCCTGGCAAGACTTCCTCAAGGAGAAGAAGATAGACGCTCCAGACCTCTCGATTACGCGACCACCTCCATAACTTAACTGCTGGGTCGCAGGTCGCATTTTGTCCCCCAGGTCGCAAGTCGCACCGGCACCTAAGTCGCAGGTCGCAAATCTTCAGGTCGCAATCTTCTGGTCGCAGGTCGCATGTTTGGCAAAGGTCGCAGGGAAGCTGAATCGTCGGGAAGTTGAAGCGTCGGAAGGCCTAAAGGGTGTTTCTTGAATCTATAAATACCCCTGTGGGGCACATAGTATGGGCTGCTCTTTTTTTGGACTGAAGGGCAATATTGCATTGTAATTGAAGAATCATACTCTTGGCATATGTAATACAATACATGTTAAAACCCCTTTGATTGGATGATGTGTTTAGCTGTGACAACACTGTGTGTATTCTGCGTACAGTTTCAGAATATCTTTTGATTAATGAATCTGTGTTATTAATAGTATCATTCATACACCATAGCT
This sequence comes from Pinus albicaulis, assembly GCA_034641835.2. NCBI lineage: Eukaryota > Viridiplantae > Streptophyta > Pinopsida > Pinales > Pinaceae > Pinus > Pinus albicaulis. The sequence goes on from CM076582.1 coordinate 1,062,940,712, forward strand.
ATCTGTGATTGTGTTGATGATGCTCAAGTTTATTATTTACTCTTATGATGAATGTTAATGAACTTTTTTATTAGCGTTTCGTCATATCTTTCGGAAAGTTAAGGGATACTCTTGCCATAAAGAACTGTTTCTTTGGTGGTCAGATTATCCTGCATGCATGCCCCATAGATGTGTTGCTAACGACACTTCCTGAGTGTATGCATTGTGTCTATTACCTTGCTACGCACAGTGTCATATATTGGTTTGATACATCAGTCATGTATTCTGTATCATGTGAATAAGTGTATGTTTGCAGTTTCAATCAGGTTGCTCGAGACCGAAGAGAAAGTCATTTAAGTGGTAGCTGGACCCACACCCCGGACGGGATCCCTACTCCAAACGGTTCAAAGTCTAATTGGGACTTTCTACCGGGGAGATCCCCTACTGTTGGCCGGACATATTTTTCCGTCAACAGGACCATGATTAAGAGCGTCTATACTTTCCACTCCCAAATTGGCCAAGAAATTTGCAACTTTGTTGCCATCCCGTTTTATGTGAGTGAACGATACGACTTTATTGATCTTAAGCCACTCTTCCAACATTTCGAGTCTTGCTGCAAGTCACCAGCTGGTGGTGAACTTAGCTGCAAAGGACCCAGAAAGTAGTTGATTAGCCATGTTGATGAGCATCTGCAAATATCCTTCAATTACTATAGGAAAATAATTATATGGCTTGGTTAAGCGAAGACCTTGCCACAGGCCTTCTAATTTAGTTGAATTGTTGGTATCCCAACGAAGTGATCTGAAGTAGATTGCTAGAGGAACACCTTTGGAATCTCTGAAAATTCCTCCAAATCTTGCTTTCCTGGGGTTGCCTTTCGAAGCTCCATTGAAATTCAATTTGAAAACTCCTGTTGAGGGTGGAGACCAACGATCATGAATTCTCGGAATGTTCCTTACCAAATTGGTTGGGTTTGGAGTAATCTTAAGTTGCCAGTTCTCCCATATGGAAATTTCCCGTGGCTTAGTGGGGATGTCTTATTCCTTCCAGGTATGAATAGCCAGGGATTCTTGAATATTTTTGCTAAAGATGCACCATATTGTCTCTAGAGGCATGGTTTGGCTCCTAAAGATTCTTTTGCTTATCTCTTCCCAGATTGACCATAGGAGCAGGCCAGGAATGAGTTGCCGAAGGTTGTTGAGAAGAGCACTGCTGTAAGGAAGCTTGGGCCAGTTGCAAATGGTGTTGGCTAGGTCTCCAACAGGTTTTCTCTTTTGGCAGTGAAAGATTATTTTCTCCCATAGTGTATTAGCCAGAGTACATGAGACCATGAGATGCTAAATTATTTCGTTACTTTGATTACAATTGGGACAACGAGAGGGCCCAGTGAAGCCCCTTTTAATTAAATTATCCCAATTGATAATTCTTTTGTGACTGAGAAGCCAAAGGAAATTAGAGACTTTGGGCCAAATGCCAGGAGACCAAATATGCTTCCAAAGAGGATCAGGAGGATTAGTGGCAGGGTGCATCAAAGTATAAGCCTCCTTTGTGGAAAAAATTCCTTTTGTCATATAACCCCATCTAAGAATGTCTAAATTTTTTGACCATCTGATATTTATTTGCTGTAACTATGAGCCGAGGGCTTCCCAGGTGTTTTCTTGTGCTTGGGGGGCGATTTGAGCAGAGTGCTTCCATTGCCTGAACCCATTGTTAGCTGTCGCAAGCCAGTGCTGATTAATCTTGTCTTCTGGCTGAGTAACTAGATCTCCCATATTGATATAATTGAGAGTATCAGCTATCCTTGGTTTTTGTTGCCTTGAGTCCCCCCAAAATCTAGCTGTGCTATATAAGAACTCCATTCAAACAAAGAGAAAAGGTTAATTTTCTGAAGCATACAATGAATTTCTAAAACTCTGTTTTTTTAATTATAAAGGAAGAAATTTCAATTAAAATGTGTGGCTGAGTGTTGAGCTTGATTCACAGTCATATGCATGTGTAGGGCCCCTGCCAGTAGTAAGGTTTTTTTTTTCAATTTATCAGTTGTGATCTTCATTAGATTTTCGTATAACTCAATTCATTTCATTGCTATGGATAAGTAGATGTATCTGTTAGAACACTTTTTTTCCTTTCACCAATCTTAGATTACATAGTAGAACATTATTGATGATCCAATACTCATTTAAAAATCATATAGGATTGAATTTAGCAGTAGCGATAATTGATATAATTTTGTACTTAAATTAGGATTTATTTTTGTAAAATAGAGTTTTATTTACAATTTTCATTCATGGTTGACTTATAAATTTAAGAGAGTGTGATTATTTTCAAGAAATGCTTTAATTTATTCATGCAAGAGTGCGTTGTGTAGATTCAAGTTTCCTTATAAAACATAATGATAGACATGAAATAGAGTTTGAAGAGTTTCAAGAATTAAGTTTATTTTTGCAAGTGTGAGGTTGATTTTCTAGAAAAATAGTTTAATTGTTTTCTTTTTAAGTTCTATTTAGATATCATTTTCATAAGAGTGTTCATATTTCATAGAATTAATCTCAATAATGAATTCAACCATATAAATTTGAATTTGAATAATTAAAGTCTTCTAGCACATATAGTGCGCTTACACTTCGTCAATCTACTAATCCTGGTCGATAATTCATGTAACAATTTTAGACAATTAAATTGACAAACATTTTTGCATCATTACGGGGGAATTGTATATAGGAGTATTTTTATTTTCATTTAAAAAGTAAAAAATATTTTCACCTATCACCCACACTATATCACGTGGTGCAGTAAGAGCCACACATCCACATCATGAATTCCTAGTTTTTTAAGGAGAAGAAGTGGTGAAAAAGGAGGTAGAAGAAATGGATGAAGATGATGATAATGAGGAAGGTCATTTTGGATTTCCCATTCAAGAAACCGATGTTAATGGTCATATGAAGAGCATCCCTCCATCCATACTTCCTAACTTCAAAGGTATGAGATCGGAAGACCCGAAAACCTTTCTTTTTGAATTTGAAATAATTTGTAGACCTTATGACTACTCATTACACATTCAAAAATTGAATTTGTTTTTGGAAAGATTGAAGGATAAAGCTCTTAAATGTTTCATGAATTTATGAAAAAATTATATAAGAACATGGGATGATATGAAAATATTATTTTTGGAAAATATATATATATATATATATATATATATATATATATATATATATATATATATATATATATATATATTATTGCATACACCATGACCTTAGAAATGAAGTCTTTAAGATCAACCAAAAAGAGAATGAAATCTTAGAAGATTTAGTCGAGAGATCTACTTATAATGTCAAAAGATCTAAATGGCATAATTTAATATTAGACACATTAAAAACTATCCTACTAAAATCTAAAAGGGATGAATGGATTAATCTTATTAACCTGGTGGGAAAAGAAGATGTCTCTCAATTATCATTTCAAGATATTTGTGAATTATGCACGAACATATGAAGAGGAAAATAAAAGTAGGGAAGATCCCCTCAAGATTGATATATGGGAAGGTAAAGTAAGTCGGAATTAGGATTGTTAAGTCAAACTAAACTTAGCAATTATATATATATTATTGGTAATTTAAATGAACAAATCGATATGCTAATACTGCAAAACTAGCAAAAAGTTGAGAGTGTTACTTCATTTATATTTTTACCTAAATGTAGAAAGAAATATGCTTTGCATGAATGTCCACTTGATAAAATTAAAATTTGTGAAATATGTGTAGGATAACATAATACTAAATATTACCTATCATTACTAGGGTTAAAGGCAGTTTACCAGGGAGAAAATAAAACACTAGAACAATCATGTTATGTATCTTCAAGAAGAACATGGAAGCCTCATCAACCTAGTATGATGCAAGATCTTAATTCTCAATTTGAGGGTTATGGAAAACAACATCAAAGTAATTGGAAAACACACTTTCCTTGCAAACCTTGGCCATGTCAATCCCAACCTCAAAACCAATCTTGACAACAAGGTTGGCAAGGGACTTACAGAGAAAATTCACCATATCCTCAATATTTTCCTCATTGTCCTCAATACCAATATAAATTTTATCCATACCATTCACCTCCACCACAGCATCAACTTTACCCTCAATTGAACCCAATTCAACCTTTCCCATTACCACCCACACAAGCACCCCAAAGATCCATTACCACTCCACTACCTCCACAACCATTTCATGTCCCCAACAATAAAACACCTGAATCCACTTACAATGTTGATTTATTGCAAAATTATTCTCCAACTACCATTTAAGAAAAACAACCAGAAGAAGAATATTCAGATAGGGTCCAATAATGTAGGATGTATGTTTATAAAGAGAAGTTGTTGGAACCTAAGATTGAAAATTGTCTTGCATGCCTATCACTAGATTCTATGAACAAGGATCACATCTCTAAAGACTTGCATGGCATGATAGTAGGAAACAAAGGAAAACAATATTATATTGAATCTTGGTTCAAAACATTCATTGAATCCCAGTACTCCAGTCTTCAGTATCTTCTGGCATAATCTCAATCAAGGCAGTTGGCCTCTCATATACTGGTACATATCAAAGAGTATATTTTAAACCTACATATGAGTTTATCTATATTCTTGTTACACACATGGTTCCATTGGAGGTATTCATATACTTGAATGAGATTTCATTTTCAGGTAGAGTAGGAAAAAAAAACTAAAGAGAAAAATAATTCCTATTGTGAAAAATAGCTTGCTGGTGCAATTGGACATGAGCTTCGCTTGAAAACCAGGTAACTAGCGAGAAAAGTTCACAATCAGTTCTGAAATTTTATGACGGCTTCAATCTTTTATTATGGTTCTCAAAATAATTTTGTGTTCTATGCTTAAGTTGTTTGATGTGGGATTCCTTAAGCCCCACCTTCCAATAGATCATGTCCCATCGACCTCAACACCTTATCTGGGATCAAGATCATATATTATTTGGAGCACCTTGGAACTTGCATACATCAATGGTGAGCCTCCTCACTGACAACAATGGGAATACACCATTTTTTCTTGATTTTCATATCTTGCAGGTGACTCTAATTCAATAGACTCATTTGTCCCTATCAAGATGCACTCAGGCACCTTGACACTCATTTACATTATCGATGAATTGTCTCGCATTGGTTAATGATTTTCATCATAGATCGATAATCGTATGATTTCTTCCCATGCTTGACTTCGACACATTCATTCACATGGTCAGAATTGTACCATTAATTTTGGTTTTGATGAAGACTATATATTTCTATGTAATCAAAAACAACTTGCAGCAGTATATTTTATAGGTTTCTTTTAGTAGCATGTTCATGTTGTTTTCATTCAACAACAACATGATGGCACCATTACTACTATTTTTCATTCATTTAATTTTGAAAGAAAATGAAGAAAATTGGGTCTATTTTAGTGAATATGCATTATGTTTCATGGTTTCTACTTCAACATGAAATACACAATCCAAATCAGTAGTTAAAACTCACAGATTTTTTTTTTTTGCAAAAATTGACATTTTTTGCAACATCTATTGAAAGTTGCAGTTTCTGTAGCTATTGCGGTAATAGCCTTTTTTTTCTATAGCAGCTTGTTCTAGAGACAATTTTGGAACAAATATTGCAAGATATTGGAGCAAAAATAAAAAATTATGAGCTTCTGTGTTTCCTCAGAATATGATAATTTGATTAAGACACAGGAAAAATTCCAAAAAGTGAAATTTTCCAGGAATTTTCAGCGGGTTTTAAAGACCAATTTTCATTTTTCACCATTTCAATATTTTTTCACAACAACATCTTTTCTTCATCAAAATGGGATTCTGAAGGCATGTGATGGTAAAAAAGGTAAAAATACACCATTTCCATTTGAAACACTCAATTTGGCCTTAAAATGAGTTCGTAGCATATGTTTTTGTTGCAACATTGGGTAGCGTGAAGAGTGAAACAAGGAAGAAATTGATTTGATAATAACTTGCAAAATGTGCATCGGTTTGTCCTTAAATTTTTATGGTAAATGCATTGAGGTAGGGTAAATAAATACACAAATTTTCAAGAAATTCCAGTGAGTATTTTTCAAGAAATTTGACACTTAACCTACAACCATTTCTCAATTTTCTCACGATTTTTGCATCCATTAGATGATATATTGTGGGAATATGCATAAAAATAATGGTAAAAACCTCTGAAAAATTCAAGAGAATCTGATTTAAAATTTGAGAGAAATATAAAAAACAAGTCTGCTACATGAAAATGGTACATTTTGTGGAGCAAGGTCAAAGTGATGGAGAAACGTAGCTGAGCCAAATAAACACCTACATCCCCTACTTCAGCGTGTCAAGTTCTTGAAAAGGTAAACATGAGGTCAATCTAGCTATAAACTTTTTAACTTATGTAAAATTCTAGAAATTTTTATGAGAAAGTTATTGCAACCATGTAGTCCCAATCTCTTCCATTGTTATTTTTCATACACTTTAAACACCAATCCCACATGCTATGATTTATTCCTCATTAGAAGAACCTTTCTCTCCATGATATCTTTTTATGGTCAAAATGTTAAAACTCTCACCATTCCCTAGTATAAACTTTTCCTTTTTTCTACTATGCAAATTGAATGAATCCATATTGACAAGAAATCCAAATCATGAAGCACTAATCACATGTGGAACCTTCGACACCTTTGAAATAACATATTGTTGATGACAAAAATAAAAATAAAGTGGGGAAAAGGATATAAAAGAAGGGTTGTAGCAATTCTTTTTTCCATGCAACTATTTATGCTCAGATATGAAGGGGTAAAATTATTCTTTGACACCATAAATGGTAAGAACCTCACTACACTTATGATTCCAATTGGGGAAAATTGATTGCATTAATTGGACAACATAATGCACATGAACATCGTTATTCATTTTTGAGACTTCTAAAATAAGCTTGGTTGTTGCAAAGGAGTGTTTTGGCCACTGGATCAATTCTTTTGAGCAAGGCATAAATATGTTTTACACAAGTTGATGACTGAATTTTATTTTAAGCTAATATGCATGGATGTAGTAGAAAACAAGTATTACATGCTTCAATTTATCATCATTTCGAACTATGTTCATAGTCTTATTTTCTGCGAGGATGCTCCATGAGTATACATTTGTTTTTCCAAGTAGATTTATCTATTTTATGAAGCAAATTTCGATGTTCCCATAAAATAATCTTATTCCATAAGAAATTTTTATGAGCATATGAGATGAAAATTGAGGTGTAAAAGTGGTTGTTTTTGATAATTTTTACCCCAAGGAGAATTCCCAAATAACTTAGAGTTCATAAAGGAATAATTGGGCAAATAGAACATAAAGGCATCATGTTGTTATTACAGGATTCAAGTATAAATAAGCTAAAGAGGAGATATAGAATCAATGGCAATAAATAAATCATTCCAGCAATGGTTTTAAGAAGGATTTACAGGACTCGTGTTGAGCTTAGCAATGGTTCCAAGATTGTGATTCATGGAGAAAACTTCTTTCTTAGATAAATTCCATATGTTTTGAACTATCTAAAAGGGAAGGAACTTGATTTAAGGCATGAAAGAACAAAAAATGGGTCAATCTTAATAGATAATTCCAAACCATTAATTTTGGAAAACTTGCAAAGTTTTCAAAATGCCTAGTTTATTTGCATGAGGACATGCAAAATCACAAGTATGGAGGAATGTTGGGCCTGCAATTTGTCATAATTTTTTTGATGAAACCTTCAACTTTCAGATCATTCCATTCACCCATTGTCATCATTTTTAACCATATTTATTCACAAATGCACCAAATTCCCACATACATGTTTACATGGTTTATTATTATTATTTCCATTATTTTTAAGGAATTAAGAATAATTTTTCATGGTTTTACTAATGACATTTTAGCAAGTTCAAGTTTTTGTGGTTTCGTCAAGTTTCCATAGCTATCACCATGGTTAAGTTAGTGGCACCACTCTAGAATGTGTTAGTGTCAGTCTAGTCATACTGCCATCACTGATCAAAACTGCTCTTTTGAATTTTCATATTAGGTGTCTCATACCGAATAAATTTCACCATTCTGCTAGGTCATGGATTCATTGATGGTAGTAATTTTTTTATCATTTTTGCTCATGAGGTAGTTGCTTTCTATGGTATTTAGTCATTAGTCACTTTTATTCTCAAAATCATATCAGTGGGACATAGGGCGGGTCTCATTAGTTTCTAGGGTCTCACCATGGTCAAATTAATGAGTCATAGGCCAATAATATTAGCAAGGTCATGAGGAAGTCAATAAATACAAAGTCACAGCACTTGGAAGATCAAAAATATATTTTATTCAGCTTGATGTAATTTTCACCTCAAAACCATGTTTTGAGGTGAAAACGTGATATTTTGCCTTTATTATCATTCATTATGTAATTCTATATCATCATGTGTAATAAGTCACAATTCAAAATCTGTTATCTCCACAAAGTGATGTCCCTGCCTTCAGAAAAGTTTTCCACATCATGTTCAGTGGAAAATCATCCTCCAAGTAGATCCATTAGAAAGAGCCCAGAAAGAGCTTTCCAACGGTATACTACACTCTCAAAACTGACTTCTGGATTGAAATTTATGCTTAAGTGAATTAAAAGCCCTCTATATCATAATCCTTCCCCTTTTCCCATTTTTTCCCTTAAAATTTGTTTAATTAAAGTTTTATATCCCTTTAAAAACCCCTTTTCCCCCTTTCCGATTATAAATTCGCATTATAAATCATTTAATAAAAATGTGATTTATATGTTAACCACTGCCCCACCATGCATATGATAAAACTTTATAATATAAATTTTAAAGTCTTTATTATAATAAAAACCCCACCCATCCAAAACCTTACATCACAATCGCAACGTTTATTTTTGTGTTCCGATCGGCTCATCACAAGCTTCGATGTGATTGAGCGCTTCTGATCGCAACATCTCTCGATGAAACCCCTGATCTAATCGCTCCATCGCAACCCTTCTTCTGATCAGCCCATCACAGTCCCTTTCCGATTACTGTGATGTGATTAATCGCAAGTCCCTCCTCCGATCGCATCGCATTATTTAAAGATAACTCCCGATCAAAAACTCCAATCGCAACTTTCCCCAATCCGATCGCATCACAAATGTTATATATGTGACCCGATCGCACCCCCGATCTAATCCCTCTGATGCGATTGATCACGCCTCTCTCCTTCGATCACATCGCACACCCCTTTCGTCCAATGCGATTATGTGGGTCCCACCACTTAAATATTCTGCCCATTCATATATAAAAGAGTTTTCCCCTTTAATCCAAAATTTGGTTAATTTCATTACATAAAGGTTTTCCCCAATCGCATTGGCGTTTGATATTAATATCACTCCGCCCACTCCCCGATCGCCGATTGCGATGAACATATTATAATATGTTTTATCATATTAATATGTTTCATTGTATTACAATGTGTTTTAATATGTTGGTCCCTCCGCCCATCCATTCTGATTGTGATTACACTATGTTTATTATATTATATCTCTCCGTCCCGCTCCGATTCTGATTGCGATTTTCATATGACTTCCGCCCCATTTCCCTTCCCTTTTCCCATTTAAAAATAAATTTTCCCTTCACGAAAGTGTATAATTTCATTATGTTTTATTTCAATGGTAGTTTATTAAAAAATTCAGTTCTCTCCAAAAAGATAGTGGAAAGAAAAGCAAAAATCAAAGGGCCGAGAGCTTATTTAAAACAAAGATTGTTACAGCAAGAAGCAAAATAGGAAATCTGTTCATCGGATTACCTATTTTCTTTCATACATCCGAACAGCAAAATCTCCAAGTGGTCAAATGCAATGATGTCCCTTATTTTCAGGGGCAGATTGTTGTATTTCTTTGCTGTGGTTGTATTTCAGTTCTTCAGTTGTTAAAAAAGCTCCCTTTTCTTGTGGATCTATGCTCCCACATTTCAGCCTATTTAATGTAATTGTAAATCATTTGTAAAGAAGTCTGAAGGTCGGAAAGTCTGAAAAATTTTGTAACTCAGAAAGTAGGGGAATAGTGTGGAAGAACATCTCTGCACTACATTGTACAGTTTTACAGGAATTAATAAGAGATGCAGCTCTGATTTGTGGGATCCATGTGGTATGAGATATAGCATTTGTTTTTCTCCTTTGTTTCATATGTGAATTTTTATGTGTTCCATTCATCCATAAACATTTCCTTTTGAATGCTTTCAATATAGAAAGGTAGAATCCATCTCTATATGCTCTGCCTTGGGAAATCATTCATACTCTATATTTTTATTATGTTTGAAAATGATCCATTTATTTGCTCTTTTCAGCTCTGCACCAGTCTTTCCATCCCATCCTCATTAAATTTTAATTGCTAATTTTCCTGCATATCTTGCCCCACGAAATACCATGTGTCCTGATTTAATTCCCGGTTTCAACTGTCCCTTTTTATCCCACACGTCCCTGAAAAATTCATTCATTTTATTAAAACTTTTTCCCATAATTTTATCTAGCCTAATATCAGTCCGTTTATTGTATTCCTTTGAATATTATTTTACGGAGAGAGCCCTCTCCTGTCCTTTTAGGGCTAGCTACAAGGTTGATCGTGGTTTAGTTGTTACCCTGATTTGCCTTTTGCAGCCTGGGGTCCAATTCAGGTGCTAACAGAATGAAATATGACACTTGGAATTGGTTTCTAGAAGCTCCAATATGGATTTTTATTGGTCAAATTCCACCCAACTCACATGTGTGGACATCTACCATCAAATTAAGGGAAACCCACAACAATTTTGACCAGTCAACTTCAAACGCATTTTCTGAGAAAATGAAAGTGAATCGAGGAAAACCAAGATATGGTTTTTTCTAATAACAGGCCCAATTAAGTTCTTTATGAGAAATGTTCTGGAATTCATTACCATTTGGTAGATATTGCAAGTTCTTTGGAGCCCTATTTTGTAGGTTGTTTGATCAAACAATGGACTCATGTGTCAATAAACGCCCAGTCAATCAAACAAAGGTTGGAATGCACTGTGCTTCATCAAATTCATGGAAACTAGGTGTCCATTCAGTTCTTATCTTTAGCCATATGAATCTCCATGAAGTTACATTGTAATGCCTATATAGACACTCCATTGAAACATAAATAAAAGGTTAATTTTTTTAAGCATATAATGAATTGCTAAAACTCTTTTTTTTTAATTATAAAGGAAGACGTTTCAATTCAAATGCATGGATGAGTCTTGATCTTGATTCGCAACCATCTTCTTATGGAGGGCCCTTGCAAGTAGTAGGGTTTTGTTTTCAATTTATCAGTTGTGTTCTTCATTAGATTTTTGTATAACTCAATTCATTTTGTTGTTGTTGATAAGTATATGCATCTATTAGAGCATTTTTTTTCCTTTCACTGATCTTAGATTACATAATATAACTTTATTGATGATTCATTGCTCATTTCAAAGTTATATAGGATATAATTTAGCAGTAGTGATAATTGATAGAATTATGTACTTAAATTAGGATTCAGTTTTGTAAAACATATTTTTATTTACAGTTTGCATTCATGCTTGATTTATAAATTTAAGAGAATGTGATTATTTTTAGGAAAGGATTTACTTTATTCATGTAAGAGTGTCTTGTGTAGAATCAAGAGTCCTTATAAAACAAAATGATATACATGCAATAGAGTTTGAAGAGTTTCAAGAATTAAGTTTTTTTTGCAAGTGTGAGGTTGATTTTCTAGACAAATAGTTTAATTGTTTTCTTTTCGAGTTTTATTTAGGTATCATTTTCATAAGAGTGTGTTCATATTTCATAGAATTAATCTCAATAATGAATTAAATCATATAAATTTCCATTTGAATAATTAAAGGCTTCTAGCACATATAGTGCAGTTACACTTCATTAGTGTACTGATCCTGGTCGATAATTCATTTAATAATTTAAGACAATTAAATTAACAAACATTATCTTAGCATTTCATTCAAATGTTTGTATCGTCAATTTCATGTTCAAATTAAATGCACCAACTTATTAGTATAAGCCTTGTGTATTTGTTTTCATTCCTTCTCAAGTCCTCTATCCAATATACTACAAAGGACTGATAAACTATAGGTTCAGGTGATGTTGGCTGCAATGAGTCTAATATTAATGTTTTTGTGAGTAATATTTTACATTTGGATTTTAATTTATGATCTTAATGAAGGTTATAAATCAATTTCATCTCAAATATGTTAAATAAGGTGTGTGGTAGACATTCATACCAAATCTCTAAAGCACTCATCAAGATGCCCTAGGAACTGGTCTCTCCTCAAGCCAGGGGCTGTCTCTAGGAACTACAATATAGACTAAAAATGTGAAGTGTATTTTTATTGGATATTATGAATATTAAAAATTTTATAGAGTTCTTCAAGCTCACTCCATTGAAATAATCATTATAATGTATGTTAAATTTGATTAAAATCCTCTTGGAATGTGAGCATAATTCGATAATTTTTCCCTCTTTAACCTATGTGCCATCTTTGACATTTGTTCCACATTATCTTCCTATTTTGGTTTCTTCTTCCAATGATTACAATGAGGATGAAAATCCACCTCTTGCTCCTCACCTTATTCCTTATGATTCCATTGAACATGAACCTTCACTAACACTACAACTTCCCTAATGGGTCCATTCAACATGTGAAGCAACTCATTACCATATTAGTGATCCTATATTTTAATGTCATACTCGTTCATTGTTTCAACTACCCTCCTTAATTTTGGATCAATTTTTGGATATTTATGGTTTAGAAAAATGTGCATAAGATTTAGGCCATTCATATTGGGAAACAACAATGAATGAAGAATATCATTCCTTGATGGTGAATAATACTTCAGAACTTTTACCTCTTCGAAAAGGAATAAAAATTGTAAGATGTAAATGGATATATAGAACTCTATGCATTAGATGGAAGTATTGAGATACATAAAGCGTAATTAGCTACTAAAGTTTTCTCTCAATTTTAAGGAATGGACTGTAGTGAAACATTTTCTCCTGTCATCAAAATAAATTCCATCTACCTTATTATAACCCTTGCTTACTCACATGCATGGGAGATCCATCAAATGGATGTTATATCTTTATTCTTACACAGGGATATAAAAGAACAAATCTACATGGAGCAACCTCCTGGATATGTTCAAAGTGACTCCAACTTTGTTTGTCACCTTAAGAAATATCTCTATGGTTTTAAACAAGCTACTTTATCTTGATATGCAAAAATGGGTAGCTATCTTCTTGACACAAGCTTCTAGACTAGATATATCTATGACCCCGATTCCTAAAATAAGTAGTAGTAATACATGACATAATTTTGAAGATCCTCACTGGTAGTGACCCTAAAATTTTAAACCATGTGAATTCAATCCTTAAAAATAAATTTGAAATGACAAACATACGATATTTACGTTATTTCCTTGGCATCCAAGTATTACAAACCGAGGAAGGAATTTATCTTTCCTAATATAAGTACGCATGTGAACTTCTTCACCTTTTTCACATACAAGGTTGTAAACTAACCCATTTTACCTTTCAATTTGGAGTCAAACTTACTACCACCTACACTACACCTGAATTTTATGCCACTTTGTACTGTCAATTAGTTTGTAGCCTCTCATATTTGACTCATACCCATCTTGGTATTTCCTTTATTGTTGGTATTGTTTCTAGATATATGCAAACAAGACGAAAGTCATTGAAAAGGAGATAAATGATAATTTGATATATTTGAGGTATAGTTTAGTTTGACATACACTAAAATTTAAGGGAGACTTTTTGTTGGTTGGTTTAACTAATTCAGACTGGTCGGTGACCCTGGTGATCATAAGTATACTATAGGATATGTATTTAGTCTTAATTCTATACCTATTACTTGGGATTGTAAAAAAAAATAGTATATTGTTATTTCCTTAGTATAATTAGAGTAATGAGAGTGCTTAATGCATGTGAATAAGTCTTGTGGCTTCAACAAATCCTTTCAGAGTTTGGATTCTAGCAGCAGGATTTGACCACTCTATGGTGCAATAATTAGAATTCCATCAAGCTTGCCAAATATCTAGCTCATCATCAAAAAAACAAACACATTAAGCTAAAAATGTAGTTCATTAGAAATATCATTCATGATTGATTTATAAGAGTGCACTTTTTCCGTATAAATGATCAAGTTGCAAACATTTTTACAAAGTATCTTACATAAGCGAAGTTTCCAAAATTTTGATATATGTTAGGAGTTTTGGAAGTTTTCATTAAGGGTGGATAGTCTCCTCCTTCCTTATCCTATCATGTAACCTTTTTAAATCATTAAATCCTATCCAAAGCTTTTTTTTAACGAGGGATATTAGGATATTTAGAAACTTAGGATTTAGTTAAGTTCAACTTGTTCTAATATGTCTATTAGGTAAAAGTGTGTTTCCTAGTATGTTTGTTGGTGCATTTCTTTATTATGAATTAGTTTCATTATAATCCAATGGCCATGATTTTTTCTAGACACAAAGTGATACAATGATTGATATTCTCCTTAATACTAACAACTATTGATCCATGGATTAACACCGAATTGGTCCATGATCTCTATTTAAAGAGAATGGAGTGGCATGTCTAATGATTGATTGTGAGAAATATTTTATGTAAAATATTTCATTTTCATTAATAAAATTTCCTCAAGTGGTCGCGTTGGCTAGGTTCATAGATTGTTACCTTCTTAGAGGGTTTTAACCATGTAAATATATTGGCATTATGATATTTGATCTAGTTATCTAAGTAGTTATTTGAAGGTGTTTGTATTTTATGAAATATCATGCTTAGCCAAACACAATTGTCACTCATATTTTTATATAATCTAAGCAATGAATATATTTTATTTTTTATGAATTATCGATTATAAGGATGGAATACATCTAGTTGAAAACAAATTCTAAATGTCTAGAATATATTTCTTACACAAACCAATGAGATAAGAATGTAGAGAAATTTTCTTATTGCACTAATAAATAAGAGAATAATGTGAAAACAACTATAAACTAAAATTTGTAGAATAAAAACAGAAAACAAATGAAATAATGGCAAACCACTACACAATTTGTTATTGGTGAAAACCCTTCCTAGAGAAAAAAAAAACCTTGCTTTAAAACACCCTCAATTTAATATTCAACAACTAAATGGTTATAATATGTTATAGAGTATTTGTGGTTTTGAACTCCTAGTAAGTTAAACTCACACATTGTTTTCCTCTCACTAGTCTTCCACCCAATAAATATAAATAACAAAACAATAATCCATTTATGGTTGTGCAGTTCTACATGGTTGAAACCATTAGTAATTAGCTAGTTCATTGTTGTTGTTTAGAATTTGCACATAATCCATTTCCTTGTAGTAATATATATTTATTTCTTTCTGTTAGTAAGTAGTTTTTTTGTGAATTAATATCTATATTAGTAACTACTAGTTAAATAATTCATTATCTATTATTTGTCACAACTTTCCACATGAGAAACCAAACTAGTAACATAATTTTTTTTGTCAATGTGCTAAAAGAAAATGTCCCAAATGATAATAAGAGCATACATATAATTTTTAAATTTTTATAGGCTTCCGAGGGCCTAACTAACTATATATACCTATAAAATCTATTATTTAAATTCATATCATCCTTATCGGGCTTGATACTAAAAACCAAAAAGAAAAACAAGAAGCTAAACATATGAAGAATACATATAATTAGAGGCATTGGCCTCGATGGTCTCTAGGGCATTAGGAATATTGTGGCTTAATGTTATTCCAAGGCCGTCAAAAACCCCGTTGATGCACATTGAACAAGAATTCAAATATATGAGCTGTAGCACCACATCATCCAGAACTAGCAAAATTTCCTCTTCCATGCCATTCCTATCCAGCATGACCCTACATAGAAGAGCTTTCATGCACCAATATAGATCTATGGTATATAAATATTTTTTTTCTACCTTTTATGTGGCCAACATTTGAAGTCCAAGTTGACACAACATCTAATAAAAAATTGTGTTGCCTCTTTAAATTGGCTTCAACTTCATTAATCTACACTTGAATTGATATAGAGAATTGTTCCCTGAAAATTCTTGTTCAAGTCACTTTCCACATTCACGCCTACAATCCTCCATATAAGCCTTAACCCATTCTACCATGGGGGTAATGATCCCTTTGGAAAACCATTGATAACACTCCACTAGTAAAAAAACAAATCAAATGAAAATAGAGGATGTTGAGGAGGAGTTCTCATAAGTTGAATGGAGGATAAAATAAGAAAAGAAAAGATAAATTCCACAATGAAAATCTAGAAAGAAGAATGGAAACATGTTATTGATTTCAATTACATATGGAAGATCCAAGTCATGGACTAAAGGAATAAATGAAATTTATGGAAAGATAACAACCATTAAGCCACCTTAAAACCCCATTGATTTTCTAAGATTCTAGGATGGCCTAAAAACATATTATGAAATATGAGTGCCATGATAAATAGGAGTGGGATTGTTGATAGGTGCACTGTGAAGTGTGCACCAAATTTCAAAGCCATATAACTGCTATCATCAACCTTGAACTCCTACCTTAGATACTTAACTACATAACTGTAATTATATTATGTCTTCTTTAATGGTGTGGGAGGGTGGAACATCACTCCCTCTACATGGGAGATGTGGCAACATCCTCTCCCTTCCCCACTCAACTCATATCCCTTCTCAGCTGATGTAGGGGGATACTACTCAGTATTTATTCACTACTATTTCCTAACATTTATTCTCTATTACTATTGAATAATTATTCCCTTATCTACTAAAAAAATATAAAGCATATGAAACACTTGTTTCAAAATTATCCCACATTCCATATTATTTGTAATATTATGAGGGACAATGTGTCAAATTGTCAGCTAGTTGATAGGGGCCATAAGATCCATACACTCACACTACCACTTGAATTTGCCTATTCTCACTGGTTTTATCAATGCATCTACAACATTTTTCAAAGTATATATACATGTTTCCATAATTATTCATGAAAGTTTTATTTCTTATGGATATAAATTATGTGTGATTAAGAAATTATCGCTCACACATCTTATATCCAAAAGCAATAAAAGAAGCATTTTTCAAAGTGTTAACTTTCTCTAGTATCATCTTTCCATTCTCTACCATGTCTTTAATGAAATGATATTAATTTTTTGTATTCCTTGTCTTTGCATGAAAGGATGATTCTTAAGCATATGAATGGCACCATTATGATCACATTAAACTCTAGTAATTCTCTAACTTATCCCTACGTTTGAGCAAAGTTCCGAAAGCCAAATGGTAACCTTACATGCATGAATATTTGTTATATATTTTGCCTCTATTGTGGAGAAATAATCCATATATTGTCACTTGTTTATCCAACTTACTACTTGACCAAAAAATTGAAACATATATATTCTTGTAGATATCCTTCTTTCTACATTCATACCCAATTATAATATTCATAACCTTATATTTCCACTAAATTTGGGTCCCTTGAAACATCAATATCATAGTAAATGGAATATTAAGAAGTACCTCTTAAATATCTAATGAATTAATTGGCCAGGAATCGATTCAAGGCTCCCACTTCTTGGGAAATATCTAGTCTAATACAAACCATATCATAAATCAAATTAATAATTATCAAGTATAAACAATATAGGGCACATCTTCCATATCTATGGGTGTTATAGGACATTTCTCAATTGAAATTTTAGTTCCATAGGAACTAGAACACAATGGTTTGCAATCTACCATGCCAAAAATATATAGCATAGAGTTTTCATATTTAATATGGCTCAAATAGAACTTTATATTTGCTAAATATCTCTTGATATGCATTAATAAGATACATTTTGTAGCCTCTAAGTCCTTCATATCAAATTTCACTGAAGTTGAAGCTTCAAATTATGAATCACATCTTACTATTACCAAAGAATAACATAGATCTATATATAGAGTGATAACAACAAAATGACTACCATATTATTTATAATACTAATAGTAATATAATTTGAATCTAAAAAACCCCAATACTAACACAAAATAACCAAATTTTCAATGGCAAATTTTCGAATATTGATTGAGACCATATAAAAAAATAAATAAATCAAAACTAATGACTCTTTACCTTTTTCAACATAGTGCCATATCTATGTCATATAGATCTCCAATTTCAATTCAACATGTAGAAATGTTGTTTTAACATCCACATTTTCTATATTTAAATCAAAGGTTACTACTACAAACAATAGGAACCTAATACATGTTAACTTAGAAACTAGGGAAAAAAATATCGCCAAAGTCTAACCCCTCAAATTGGGAAATTTTCCTTTCACAATCAACCTTGACATATGAATTTAAAAATTACCATATAAAATTCCTTTTGAACACCCATTTATATAAAATGGGTTTCCATCCATTAGGAAATGATAAAAAGTCCTTATATTCTTTTTTCTAAGTCTGAAAATTTTCTCATCTATGTCCAATTTTCAAGACTCTTTATCTTCCATATCTATTTTCTCTTTTACACACACACACACATACACATAGAGACATATGTGAAATAATTATACCTATCATGTTTCATTTTTCTCTGAGTGGATATCCTTTAATTTTTAGGTGGAGTTTCCTCTTCCTCTTATGAATTCTTTGAACCTTCCTCCTCATTAGTTCCATCATGAACTTCATGTTCATTTCTCATTTATCTTTCCCAACCTTGGGTGGTAGTTGAACCATTTATTTCTACTTATCCTCTTTTGGTTGACCACTATTTGAGAAGTCTTAACTTCTCCAAAAATAATGTTCCTTTTACACAATTTTTTTCCATCCATGGGATCCAAAAACTTGTGTCCTTTCACACTAATTTCATATCCAATAATGCACATTTCATGACATTGTTATAAAATTTCAATTTCTTTTCGTCTTACATCTGAGCATATTCCTCCAAACTAAAAACATTGGAGGGATTATTAACTATCCAAAATTCCATGATGGTCATCTAAAAGAACCAACACAGGAGACTTGTTAAGCAAGTAGCATGTAAAAACAACCAATTTCACCTAGAATTTATTCTCTAAGATGACTCCAATAAGAATTCTCCTCACTCTCTCCATCAATGTCTTATTCATATGTTCTACATTTACATTTTTTTGACAGGTATATTTATTTGTCTTATGTATTTCAATGTCATTCTCATTTAAGAACTTGTCAAAGTTTACAAAAAAAAAACTCACCATTATTATAAGTCCTTAATGCCTTTATCATCCCATCAATTTTATTTTCCAAGAGAGTTTGGATTCCTTAAACCAACTGAAAAGCTCAATTTTTTTCTAATAAAATATATCCTTGTCTATTTGGAATAACTATTAGGGAATGACACATAGTACACATCCTTAGATATCAAAAAAAAAAATTAAATAGACCAGATACTTCAATATCAATTAAGAACTAGAATAAAATTTAACACTTATTTGTTTTCCATATATATGTTGCTTACAAAAATAAAATTCAAGAGCACAATAATTCTATCCATTAACAACATTTTTGTTTTTAAAGTCATTTAGGCCCTTCTCACCTATGTTTCCCAATATTTGGTGCCATAAAATTATATTTTCTACATGTAACCTACCTTTTTAAGAAGAACCCTTTTGGATTCAAAGAAAGCTTGACAATTACAAGTAGATATAGGCTCTAATTGTAAAGGTGTAGATCCTATAGATATATTTACTAAAAAAATTATAGAAATATTACGCTATAAGGTGCACACATTAAGCTAGAGAAAATTTCCCACACAAACACCCTTACTGAACATTGTAGCTCCTCAAAAAATTCCTCTCTCTTTATCAAAGAAAAAAACTTCACACCCACATAATTAAGTTTTATTAATAATATTAAGTTCAATGCTAGACCCAAAATATGAAAAGATCCATTGATAACCTTCACTATCACATTAGGGAATTGTTGATGGTGTTGGATACCACCAACATGCAAGGGGGAATCCTTGATGAAAGGTACCAATTAGACTTCACATCGTTTGTGGTGTGGGAGCCCTTCCAGAATAAAGGCTCAATTTCCATATTCTTAAAGTTATGCCTTGTCTTCAAAGTTCAGCAGAAGAGAGTAATGTGCATGTAATATTGGATTAGCATTAACTGAGTATGCCTTATGGTAGTCCAACTTTAGAATGTATCAAGGTTCCTCTACCAAAGCGGGGAGATAAAAGTGAGGCTTTGAAATATAAGTAATAGTACTAATATAGGAAAGACACACGAACATAACATATCAATGAATCATTGGAAAACTAGTGTAAAAATTCACTTAGAAACAACGATTGTTAACATATATTGTTGAAAATGGAAACAAGAAGAGGCATTTGTTAACATATATTGTTGAAAAAGGCAACAAGAAGAGGCTTCTAATTTAATTTTCCCTTAATTAAATTAGAATGAAATTCTAAGTCCACATCACATGACAGCTTGTACGAGTTAAATAATTCAAGAATAATTAGTTAGCTCAGTCAATTCGAGTTGAGGGTCAAAGTAGAGGCATGTAGAGTTCTCTCTAAGTTCTTAGGGGGTCTAGTTACAATTTATTTTGAGTTGTAATTATTTTACTTAATTATTTGATTTAAAATAAATTTAACTAGTTATAACTGATGGAGGAGATAGTGAGAGGTCCAGTGAATTAAATATGATTTAATTCACATGAAGTGATCAATCAGATAACTGATAATTTGCTTTAAATATTTTTTGCATGTCAGTTCTGAGGAAGACCCAGTTGAGATTGGATTTAAAGGGAAGTGTACTATGATTTGTATAATTAGAAACTATACATGTCATACATGGAGTCAAAAAAACGCCTTACATGTATTGCTCAATCATTAATTGAGAATTTCCTAATTAATAAGGGCTCAATTTCCCTAGGGATTACACAAGCAAGGTAGGGCATCCAGAGGCAAGAAATTGGTTAAATATTGGACCAAACTTTCTTGGGATAGAGTGAGACAGTCAAAGATAGTGTAGAGAGCTATCAATCCTGAGAGAAGAATTGTAATGTTTCATATTCTTGACTTATGAAATATACAGATATCAGGGATTTTAGCTGAGGCTTTCCCGAGATAAATCTTTGTGTTGTGTGATTGAAATGATTTCTCTTTCTTGTTCATGTGATTATGCGATCGTAATAGGTTTGCAAAATTTGTAGAGTAGATTCATATATTTTGTTTTAGAATATAGCAAGATAAACTGAATCTATGTGGATTTTATACATGGTCCAATAGAAAGAATCAATATAGAGGAGAAGAACATGAGTTTTTTTTGAACATGTGAATCAAATTTGCAGATCTACTCTTCAGGACCAGCAACAGAATCAAGATGTCTTTATGTCGATTGAGACTCGATTATTACCTTGAGGGTAGTTATAATTACATATATTGGAAGGACATGATGGAAGAAATGTTGGAAGACAATGTGCTGAAGGATTTCATAGATAGTGATATTCCCAGGACTGCAACAATAGATGCTCAAATTTTGATGCATGGAATAATAGTGTAGCAAAGGCAAGAAGGATTATGTTTGAAGGAGTTAGAGATAATATTTTCTCAAACCTCCATGGAAATGCAACTCCATATTCTATGTGGATGGCCTTAATGGATTTTTATCAGAACATCAAATACCATAGAAAGCTAGAGCCAAATGACAAGCTTGAAAAAATCAAGATTGAGAAGGAAAGAAAAATACTAAAATACTTGATGAAGTTCACTCAATGTCGAGATGATCTTGGAAGTGTTGTTGTTATTGTTGTCGAGGATGATCTGGTGAGCCTTACACTTCTAGGCCTTCCCAAGAGCTGGCACAGCTACCAAGATTCAGTGAATGGGAGGGAGAAGCTACCAGAGTGGGAGTGATTGTGGTCCAACTTTGTAGAAGAAAATATTTGGCAGAATACTAGAGATGGATCCTCATCAAAGAATGATGATGAGGAGAATTTCCCCTTGGTTGGAAAGGAAAAGAAAGAGAAAGGGAAGGCATGCCATTCCAAATCATATTTTGGTTAGGAAATTAATAACAAGGACTTGTTGAAGATTAAATGTTTTCATTTTCATGAGATTGGACACTATGAGATAAAGTGTTTGCACAAGAAGTCCAAAAAGAAGCCCTCAAGAGGATCAATAGGTGAAGTAATTTCTTCACAATTTGAGTTGGATTTCATTCTCTGCATGTATGGTGTCATAGATGATTGGTTATGTGTGGTACCTGGATAGTGTAGATTCATTCCATATGACCAACAATGAATAATTTTTTAGCAACTTGGAGGAGAAGGATCTCCATATGCACATCAAGATGGGAGATGAAGGGAGGTATAGCATGATCGACATAGCTACTATTACCTATGAGAGGGACTATAGTACTCATCTCACATTAAAAGATGTCATGTATGTTCTTGGTTTAAAGAAGAATTTAGTTTATGCTTTTTTGTTAGAAGATTGTGGCTATGATGTGATATTTAGCAAAGAAAAGGAATCTCTTTGTCACAAAGCCATGGGATAGGTGAACAATATTGGGGTTCAGGTGAATAACCTCTATAGATTGGATGTAGAATATTGTGTTGCCTTGAGCATTAAAGTAGAGAAGGTGCAGAGACAAGACATTGGTGAGTTATGGAATAGAAGATTGGGTCAGATACACCATGGTGCTTTGAATACCATGCAACATATTTCTACAGTACTTCATAAGGGTGCACTTGAGCAGCAAGATACATGAAAAGGATGTACATTGGGTAAGTACAACAAAGCCACCTTTCACGATAAGGATATTTGAGTGAAAGCGATCCTTGAAAGAGTTCACTCAGATGTGTTTAGATCGTTCTCGACAACCTCCACAACAAAAGACAGGTATTATGTGATTTTTGTAGATGATTTTTCATGCAGGTGTTGGATATTCTTCATGTAGAAGAAAAAACAAAATTTCTCAAAATTTTGTGACAAAAAATCATTTGTTGAGAAAGATATAGGGAAGAAGGCAAAGGCTAGCTATAATGATGGATAATATATATCGAATTAATTCAAGAAATTATGTGATTCAAAAGGAGTTTGATGGGAATTCATAGCACCACATAACCCACAGTAGAATGGGGTTTTAGAAAGGAAGAAAAAAACTATTGTGAGACCATCATGAGTGACGTCGCATGATCAAGGCCTACCATTTAACTTGTGGGATGAAGCATGCAACACAACAATATTTGTGTAGAAAAGAATTCCTCATCATATTCTTGGGATGAGTACACCAGAGGAAGATTTTTTAGGTAAGAAATAATATGTGGTGCACTTTAAAATCGTTGGTTCATTAGTTTATTTAGATGTAACCAAAGATGCCAGGAAAAATCTAGAACCAATAACTGAGTTGGGAATATTTGTGGGGTACACCAATACACATGACAACTATCGGGTGTAATTTCCATCTCATAGGATGACATAGGTGAGGATAGATGTGAAGTTCGATTAAGAGAAGGCCTTGTGAATTTCCATTGAGAGGGAGATTTAGTTTCATACAGTTGAGGCGCTCTTAGCTCCAAAAGAAGAACCTCAACATGTGGAGCAGCCATAAGAACAGGAACATAGAGTGGAAGCACCCATTCATGCAGAGACATATAGAGACGGAAGGAAGCACACCAGAGAGGTTGAAAGGTTGGTGCTTGATGCTAGAGAGAATGTGGGAGCACCACAATGAATTCACTATGGGAGCAATACTATAGCATGTGGGTTCATATTGGGGGATATATAATGAGGAAAAAATGACATGATATATTGGGGGATATATAGGGGGTAAAGGGTTTTTATATTGGTAGGAATAAAAAATGGAGCTCAAATTCAATGAAAAAATATAAAGGGGTATAAAAAATGTTAATGAAAAAATGGATACCTACAATATATAGTGAAAGTAAGGGATTTTTAAATTGGGAAGGTGCATTGGGTTTATATTGGTAGGGGTTAAATAATGTGATTTTTAGAGGCATTTTCCAATATGTACTCAAATTAAGGGTATTGTTTAATATTCTATGATCAAACATGATATGTTAGAGTTTCATTGAGTGAAGCCCCCCATGGGGAGCACCCACATTACAACGCAGGAAGAGAAGGTACCCAGAGTGGTACACTGGCTACATGGATTTTATGAGTGAGAGTGTAGATACTCATTCATCGTCATTCGAGGAAGTAGTGTAGCAACCAGTTTGGTTTGATGCCATCATTGAGGAGTACGAATCCATAATCATAAACAGTGCATGGGAAGTTGTCCCAAGATCGGAGGGAAAGTCATTTGTAGGGTTCAAGTGGATCTACAAGGTGAAGTAGACAACACATTGGAGTGTGGAGAAACACAAGGCCATATTTTTGGCTAGAGGGTTCTCTCAAGTGGAGGGAATTGATTATGAGGACAAATTTTCTCCAGTTGCAAGGTACTCGTCAATCAAATCTATCCTTTCACTTTTATCGTAGATGGGATGGAAGATAAATCACATGGATGTAAAGAAAGGCTTCCTCAATGGAGTGATTGAGAAAGAGGAGTACATTGAGAAGCCAGAAGGTTTTGATACCTTCAATGGAAATTCACATGTGTGTAGACTCAAGAGAGTATTGTATGGACTGAAATAAGCACCTCGTGCTTGGTACACTAGGATCGACAACTACTTCATCGGGTTGGGCTTCACCAAAAGCGAAGAAGATGTGAACCTTTACCATATTGCTGTAGAATGTAACTTATTGATCATTGTACTTTATGTAGATTATTTTGTTATGGCAGGTGATGATCATATGATCAAATGTTGCAAAGATGATCTTGCAAGAGAATTTGGGATGAAGGATACAAATCTCTTGCATTATTTCCCTAGATTGGAATTTTGAAAAAGAGATGGTGAACTATTTTTATCTCAAGGAATGTATGCCAACGGGATTCGGAAGAAGTTTCACATGGAGAGAAGAAAACCCATGGAGACTCATGTAGCAGGGACCTAGAGGGAGGAGTATGCTACTTTGAGTAAAGTGGTAGAAGCTACCATCTACAAGCAGCTTGTGGGTTCACTCATGTACTTGGTGAAAACACGAACATACATATGTTATGTAGTTAACTTGGTTAGTCAATCTATGGTTAAGCCTATCAAACTCCATTGGAAGGAAGGCAAGCATGTGTTGAGATACCTCAGAAGCACCATAAAGTTTAGGCTATGGTACATGTAGATAGAGGGAGTGAAGCTCCTAGGCTTCACATATGCATATTTGGTAGGTATTTCATATGAAAGGAAGATCCCATCAGGGGGAATATTCAATATTGGGTTAGCAAGAGTTTCCTGATACAACACAAAGTAGATATCAGTTTCACTCAATTTAGTAGAGTCAGAGTACATGGTTTCTAGTCAAGCAAATTTTGAGGCCATCTATATGAGGAAGATACTTGTTGCCTTTTTTGGTCAATAGATGGATCGGACGGTGATTTATTGTGATAACCATAGTTGCATCAAACTCTTGGTTAATAAAGTTTTTCATGACAGGTCCAAGAATATTGATATCCAGTATCACCATCTCATAGATTGTGTGTAGAGGAGGAATATATCATTAGATTACATTCCTATAGAGTAGAAGAATTCATATGTCTTGATGAAGGCACTGTCAAGAGGAAAATTTGAGTTCCATAGAGGCAAGATCAGGGTAATAGATAATCCATTTCTTGTTGAGTGGGAGTCTTGAAAATGGAAACAAGAAGAGGCTTTTAATTTAATTTTCCCTTAATTAAATTATAAGGAAATTGTAATTCCACATCACATGATATACTATATGAGTTAAATAATTTAGGAAGACATAGTTAGCTTAATCAATTCTAGTTGACGGTCAAACTAGAGGCATGCAAAGTTTTGTCTAAGTTTTTAGGGGGTCTAGTTACAATTTATTTTTAGTTGTAATTATTTAACTTAATTATTTGAGTTGAAATCAATTTAACTAGTTCTATCTAATGGAGGAGCTAGTGAGAGGTCTAGTGAATTAAATCCGATTTAATTCACATGAAGTGATTAATTGGATAACTGATAATTAACTATAAATTGTTGTTGCATGTTAGTTCTGAGGAAGACCCAATTTAGATTGGAGTTAAAGGGAAGTGTACTATCAGTTGTATAATTAGAAAAATGTACATGTCGTATATGGAGTTAGAAAAATTCCTTAGATGTATTTCACAGTCATTAATTGGGAATTTCCTAATTAATAGGGCTCAATTTCCTTAGGGATTGAGCAAGAAAGGAAGGCCATCCATAGGCAAGAATTTGGTTAAGTATTGGACCAAACTTTCTTGGGATTGAGTGAGACAGTCAGAGATAGTGTGGAGATCTCTCAAGCATGAGAGAAGCATTGTATTTTTTCACATTCTTGACTTATGCAGTATAAAAATAGCAGGATTTTTCACTGAGGATTTCCCCAGATAAATCTTTGTGTTGTGTGATTGCTTTTTTTCTCTTTCTTGTTCATGTGATTGTGCAATCATAATTGGCTTCCAAATTTTTTATAATATATTCAAATATTTTGTTTGATCATATTACAAGATCAGTTGAATCTATGTGGATTTTCTACATACACAACACACCATCAACAAGATAAGTACCAAACCTACCTAAATAGTTCAATATCCTTAGTACAGATGAAAAAAACATATATCGCAAACATCCAAATAATATTATTACAATATTTATGACATACAAGTCAAAAGTGATTTGGCTCAGTGAGCTTCTAAATTACGTATAAATTCCAAGATACATCAAGACAATGAAAACCACTAGCTCCAGATAGAACCACTTGGTCCTCAAAAAGAATTATCTTCCTCTCTAATGCCTGGTAGGAGGTGCCAAGGTGAAATTTATTTACATGAGCCATGAGGGTGTATATATAACAAATGTGTGATCCATCACCTTCCTTATGAATCTTTGACTACCCTCATGACTGTTTGACCTCTTGTGACCTTTCGTATTCCTACTCGAATTTTCACATTACATAGATGTCTCTTGGACTTCCACTTTACAATTAAATTTTTCAATACAAAATTTACATAATCCACAAAATGATGTGGCACATGGTGACTCATGACATGACACCGATGACATAAACTACATGATGACATGGAAATTTCAAGCCACTCTTTGCTGCTACTTTCATTTGTCTCTTCTTGATGTATGGAACATGGTCTTCTTCATCCTCCATAAGGCTTGAGGATAATGGGTCTCAATGTGATCTTTGACCTCCAATTTCTATCGCAACTTATGTTCCTTTTTCTTCTTTTGATTTCTTAACTTGTTCTTTCATACTAAAAAGTGTCTTGTAACAAGGTATCCTTCTTCATCCTCTTCATCATCAGCTTTTCATAGCATGAATTAACACCTCCAACTAAAATCCAATCATGACAAGGAAAAATCAATTCGAAAAATCCCTAGCTTAACACGATGCATAACAATCCATTGACTGAGCTAGAATTAGGAGCTTGGATGGGAATCACAGTCAAGGATTTCATAGTTACGCATATTAAGATGTTAGGGTCAAGGACTGAGCCTTCAGACTTCGCAGTGCATAGTTCAGGTTGGGTTGGTCATGTCAACAATGAATTTGAGGGACTCAAGGAGGAAAGTTGAGGGCTTGAGCATTAAGTTTTCCCATTGTGCAGTTTTGAAAGGAGAACAAGCCAAGTGACTATGAATTTGCATAGTTTGGGAGCTCAAGGTTGAGTCTTGAGGACTAAGACTACATAATGCATAGTTTAGGCTGGGATAGAGATAAATATTGTGTAGTTTTGGAGCTTAGGGGTTGGGCTTGAGCATTGATATTGCACAGTGCAAATTTATTGGTGGAAGATATTGCACATTGTGCAATTTCAAGAGGCAAGGTTATTACTTGAGTATTGAGACTATGCATTGCATAGTTCAAGATAGTTGAATGAGACTGAGTGGCCTGGCTGGGGAGTTTTCCTAGTTTTCACTAAGTGTTGGATCAATGAGATGGAGCTGAAAGAAAGAAAGACTTGAACATGGTCACACAATTAGATTACTTGATGGTACAACATGGAACACTTAAAACAAATTAAAAACATAATTTTCCTCAATGTGATGACCTTGTGATGGGTTACACTAAGTGTGAAACCAAAGATACACTTTGTGATGATAGTGAAAAAACTTGTGTGAATATTATTGAGACTTTTGAAATGAGTGTGATACATGTTTGCATGGTAAGTGCAACTCATTAACACAAATATCACCCTTGAAATAGACCAAAACCACACTTGTGCGATGTGAAATACCTGCCTTAGCTAAAAGACGACACTTTTATTTTCTTAAAAAAGGAACAAGAATACTTAGAAAAACATATGTCATGACACTCAATATTTGTGATGATAGTACATGAAGCAAAAGTAGGCTCCAAAATTGGATGTAGGCCAAAATTTTGGAGGGCATTGTAGCAACGACAACACTTGGTGACACATTAGTAGAATTCCATCTTCTCTTCATTGATTAATACTTTTGTACAAGTTCTAATTCTTCAGGGAGTATTGATTCATCATTCATATTACCTTGGCTTCCCTACTTACCCTGTTCATAAGCATAGTCCCCTTCATCCCCTTTATTATTTGAACATAAAAATAAGACCAAAAATATCACAATGTTTCGAATTAGGAAAGGTTAATATAGTTCGTGAGCTTTAGTTTTTTGGAGTATAAATTTTTCATATCTCTTGTTTCTCCACTGCCAACAGGCCTAGACAAATGCTTGACACAGTCACTATAGGAACACAAACATTGCTCCGCTGCCAATGAGCCTTGATAGTACCCTTATGGTTTTTCTTGGTTCACCTCCCTGCGCAGAAAACCTTTCTCTTATTTAACCTTTATTTATGTATTTTATTAATAGGACTATGTATTGAGACTTATTCATTTCACAGTAGGAATATGGATCCCAATTTATTGAGAGCATAAAAGTTTGTTTCTTCAGAGAAGTATATATAAGACCTATGATTTTGGTTTTCTCATTTAAATTTTCCTCTTGTCCTCCTCTACTTGACTGGATAAGAGTGGAAATAACTGAAACATAAAGAACCAAGTATAGAAATGATGGTTTCATGATAGACATGGATATCATGGTTCAGCAAAAGGATTTCCTTACACAAGGATCACATTTTCCATCAAAACATCTAGACTAAAAGGTATAACCAGACGAAGAAGGAGGGTGGAAGGTCACACAAATGTTGCAGTGTGACAAGACTCTTTTCAATACAACCACACAAAATGGAATCAAAAAACACTCACACAACACTTATTCACATAAAAAAGAAGAGGAAAATGAAAAGTACACACAACCAAAAGAAGAAAACACATTGTCTAGGGTGTTTAAATACAATACCACTTTCCAATGCAAAATAATAAAGTTTCAATGATGAGAAATATGTTTCACTGTAAAAATCAAGTGAATTAGGAATTCCAAACTTGGTACTAATATTTTGTTTGAGGAAGTTGATGACTACCTGATAGTTCACTTGATTGAGGTGAACTGCTTTCGTCCACTGCGTGAAGTAGTTTATATCAGTGATAATATAACATTATTTCTTTAATGAGTGCAGGAATATATCATCAATAAAATCTAGACCCCACTATTGAAATGGTTCTTCTACAACGATGGGTTGCAATGGGGTAACTGACTTATTTTGGTAATCGACACATTTATGACAGACTAGATACTTGCACCCATAAGTGTGAGCATATTTGAAAAGTGTGGGCCAATAAAAACTAGCCCACATCATGAAGGTCACGCAAAAAATTTTCTGATTCAAGTGCTTCCAAGCATCTAAGTAGGACTTTGTTGTGGTTATTTCTATAAATCACTCCATGTATCAATTGATAAGATAGAGCTTTCAATATGGTTTCCCTCTTATATCTTGCAAATAAGTGAGAGGGAAGAGTACCATG
The DNA here is from genome assembly GCA_034641835.2 of Pinus albicaulis. Taxonomy (NCBI): domain Eukaryota; kingdom Viridiplantae; phylum Streptophyta; class Pinopsida; order Pinales; family Pinaceae; genus Pinus; species Pinus albicaulis. The sequence continues at coordinate 1,062,970,787 of CM076582.1, forward strand.
ATTGAGATACTATCGCGCATTTGGGTAACAAGATTTTTGTGTATCAGTGGGGTCATCCCATTCGATATTGTACATTTAAATCTCCTGCTCCCATCCAGAAGTATCATCTTCTAGTGCATTCACCACTTCAGCTGCCAGTCGGAAACTTCCATGGCCTTTGATGGTGTGAAATGGTTTGAGATCAATATCATATTTTTCTAAGAGATTCATCCAATTTTCCCATTATTTCACCCATATCTTGTTGAGAAAACAATGATCTCACTATTGGGTGTGGCAAAAAGACTATGCAATGATTCTTCAGAAGGTAAGGCTGAAAATTGTTTCACCACCTTATAAACTATGTTATAAGGTTTATCGATCACAGAGTAGTTAATATTAGGCCCTTGTAAACTGGCACTCACAAATGATATAAGGGGATTTGTTATGTTGATTATATTTATACGTAAGAACAACAACAAAGAAGAATCAAAATCAAAGGTGTAGAGAAGGAAATATTTATTGAAGACTGAACAATGTTGGTGCTTCTTTGATGGCTTTCTTTATACAAGAAAATTCATCCTTTTACCTATTATCTCATTTATATATCGCATCTTCTTTACCATCTCTTGCATTGATTTCACGAACTGTGTGTAATTGGAGATGAATTTGTAGAGGAAAGTAATTTTCCCCAAGAAGGACTACATGGATTTCTTGCTCATGGTGGAAGCGATATGTGTGATAACTTCAACCATTTAAGGGTCAACCTTAATCTTAATTTTTTCAATAATATGGCCCAAGAGATTCCCCTTAGACATTGCAAAAATCACCTTCTTGGGATTGAGCGATATCCTGTATTTACGAGATCACTCAAAAATATGTTTCAAATGGTATAAGTTATTTGACCTTATTTTAGAAAACATTGTTACGTCAACAATGCATACCACTACATTTTGACTCATAAGACCACAGAATGCAATTTCCATCGAACATTGAAAAGTTTCACCTATGTTGATCAATCCAAATGACATTCTTTTGAAAGAAAACACACCCCACTTAGTTCGAAACATTGTCTTATGTTTGTCAGGTTCTGCACTATAACCTAGTTGTAACCTAAAAAAATGTCTAGTGAGGAAAACATCTTTGACCTCAATACTGTTTACAAAATCTAATCCTTTGACGACATTGGATAGTTATATTTTTTTGAGGCATGGTTAAGATTTCAAAAATCTAGACACAAGTGTATTTCCCCAGAACTTTTTCTCACAGGGAATAAATTCAAAACCCACATTGAATGTCGCACTTTGAAGATGATTTGAGCATCTAACAACTTTTGTAACTCTTTCTGAATTAGGGGCTCAAGCATTGGATGAACTTTCCACAGCTTTTGTTGAAAAGGCTTGGCCCCTTCCTTGATTGGATCATGTGCTGGTTATCCGTGTGCCATAATTTTTTAGATCATCATATGTCCATGCAAAAATGTCTGAGTACTGCTTAAAAAGGTGGATGAAATATTGTCGCTCATGGGGTGTAAAACAAGTATTGAGATTGACATAATTTGGATCTTTCTCTGTACCAAGATTGATATGCTCATGCGCCATAGTTGAACTGTGAGTTTTCTTGTTGACTGGTCCCTTGAAGAAATTTTGCAAGTCGTATAGCTTTTCAAGTGAAACCACACCCTTGGGCATGGGGTTTTCTTTGCTTGCTTACGTTGCATCTTGCAATGTTCTATCATGCTCATCCTCTTTAATGTTACATATTTAAATACATCAACATTTTTTATAAAATCCAGTATCTTATGGTCATCATTAAAAACATGAAATTTAGTTATATTATTATGTAACATGAAATTTAGTTATATTATTATGTAAGAATGGCTTATAAGTAATTTCAATAGAAAAGCCATCCCTTAGTGGCGAAAACCTAGCAGCACAATTTTCCAATATATCAACAGCAACATTACGAATCCTAGGAATATAAATAATATTAAAATCTTTGAATTGTGAAATTAACTACCATACTTGTTTTTGATAACCTTTAAGATTAGGTTACACATAGTATATTTTATTTAGTACCTATCATACGACAATCTTAGAGTCACCTATTGCTTTAAGTACCTCAACTTTGAGGTCGATGGATTTCTTTAGGACCAAAATGAGTGCTTCATATTCTGTGATGTTGTTGATGTATTCAAATTCCAAGTGGTAAGAGATAATATGCTTTGTATATTGCAGGTCTACTAAAACACAACGAGCTCTAGATCCCTCATGCGTTTTTGAACTGTTAAAATATAATGTACAAAAATTAGAAAAGTTAGAGCTATGTCCTACATTAGTACTAACTACATCTACTATACAACATCATTATCACCAGTTGGATTTATAGCAAGGAGTTACAATTGTTGATCTAGTGGTAGTGGTGAAGACTGAGCCAGATAACATCCATGATCAAATTCCAAAAAACAATTTCTGAAAATGACTTTTGTGAAGCACATTGGTTCATTTTTCTCTTCAAGTTGTGTAACGGTGCGCTTCAGGTATGGCTCACTATCAAACCAAATATGATTATTCCTAACCTTGAATGGAAGCCATAAGTGATACCATTGCATTGCAAAGTATCATTGAAATTTTCTAGACCAATCTCTAGTTAGCAGTAAACCATATGCTTCTGGAATGTCCACAACTACAGTATTGATACAATGATGAACTTAGTGATCAAATGAAAGATGGATGAGAAAATTCCTGAGTTCAACAATAACATGGAAAAATGACCCATCTAGTTGTATAATCCATGCATCGGTATTATCCCATTGTGCATTGATTTTATTAGGAACTGAAAATGGTGTCATATTCACAGATGCACTAGAATCAACTAAACAATTGTGAACATTATAATTGAAAATTTCAAAAGTCAACAGAAAAGGTGGGAATAGTGTGTTAGAATTTAAATTTACAGCATTTGCAATAGGTTCTAGGATATCACGAGAGCTAGTGGACATTACCTATAATGCAGAGCCCTCTTTACCTACTAGAGTGTGCGATGAGAGCACTTGGAGGATCAGGTGAGGTTGGCCCATTATCCTTGTGAGATCAAAAAGTGAAATTTTCACACGAGTTCTTTTCGTGTCTTTCACAATGTTATAATATGTACTAACCATTGCAATGATCCATGTTGATGAGTCAGAAGGTGTGGTTCTTCCGCAATAGCTGGAGTTTTGGACTTGTTTTTGTTATTGTTGGAAGTGTTCTTTGATGCAGGATCATTCCTAATTTGTTCTATGAAATTTTTAGAAGAATTTGAAGGCGACAGTTTTCTATGTAACAAATTTTTATTAATATCCTACACAGAAATAGGTCCCTTGATTCTTATATTATATCATTCAGTTGATTGATTTGGAAGCAATTCACTAGTTTTTGGTTGATCCGCACACTATTTTTCAGCGTTGTATATAACACTAAATGTCCAATGCTTATGTTGTCTTCTGTTAGGGCCCTTTATTACTAGTGTATTCCATTATTGTTGTTAGTGTAGCCCCTTTATTATTTTTTGTACCCTTGTAGTCTCCATATTGTTATTATTGTTCCCCATAATAGCCCACTACTTTGATGGTTGTGCCCATACATTATTATTGTTAGGTCGGATAGGATTATATTGTGACCCCAAGGACTCCTATATATACAAAGGAGGTTTTTTCATTTGAATCATCTAACAATTTTTCATTAATGTAAAGTAAATGAGGTTTCCCCCTCAAATTTTTCTAAGTCGTTGATCTCTCTTTTATTGTATTTTGTGAGCTGGTTTCATAACATTTGGTATCATAGCTTTCAATTTTAGGGTTTTGCTGCTTCAAACTTGTCATCATGGAATTTTTCTATAACTTTATTTATATGAAGGTTAAGAAGCTAAAAAAAACTAATGGTGCTTAAATGCAAAGGAACTTCATGGAAAATTTTTAGATCTTTTTTCACAATATTTTCAGAGACATGATATGTGGAAGTTAGAGTTTTTGCAGGCTCTCGAATTTCATCTCAAAGAGGTGACATTAGGAAAATCAGCTTAACTCTCACTTTGAGAATCATATTGGAATGCTGTAAAAAGTGGCTGAAATCACACAGACTTGAATTTCCTTTGTATTGGTTTCAGAGCCAAAGGAGGAAACAATGAAACATGGAACACTATACTAACTGAACCAGTCCATAATTAGGTCATTGTGGGAGATTGGGAATAACATTGCCTTGAAGAATCCAAATCAAGTCAGAACTGTGGCATTGGAAAGATAATTAAAAGGGATACTAAAGGACTGAAGATAAAATCTTGGGGATTCAAAATTACAGAGACACATCAGTTTCAATATCAAGCTGCTCAAAAGAAAGAAAAAGGTGTTTATTTTTATTTTTTAAATTGGATAAGTCTTGTTTGAAAAATCATTTTGGAGTGATAACACTGTTACCGATGAAATAGGTAACTGCACTGTAACCTACTTTTTTTTGGTGGCATAAAAAGCACCCGATTTTGAAAAGTGGTGATGCAGAATCACCCCTTTTTTTGTGCACATTTTTGACACTAATATTTTCATTTATGAAGTATGAATATTTTTTTTTAAATTTTAGTGATTTTCATGCTAATTTTGAAACATATTGATGCAGCATCAACTTTTTTTTTTTAGAGAGGTGATTTTCATGCTAATTTTGAAACGTATTGAAGCAGCATGAACCTTTTTTTTTAGAGTGGTGATTTTCATGTTGGTAATAAAACACAAAACTTAGATAAAAAATAGATATATAAAAACAATAAAAAAACTAAATTAACTCGTAAAAATAAAAATTTAAACAAAAATAAATTAAAAAAAACAAAAATATTCGAAAATTATATCAAAAGAAATGACAAAATTTGAAAAAAAACACATAATTTAAAGAAAAAAAAAAAAAAAAACATCAAAAACATTTTTTTCTAAGTTATTAAAAAAAACCATATAATTAAAAAAAAAATTAAATAGAAAATTTAAAAATAATTAAAATTACAAAATTAAAATTTAGATAAGAAAAATAAAATACAAAAAAGAAAAAATTTAATTTAAAAATTTAAACTAAAAAAATAATAATAATAAGAAAAAAAATACAAATTTTAAAATTAACAAAAAAAACAAATTTAAAAAAAAAAAAATTAAAATTGAAAAATAAAATTAAAAAAAAAAAACTATGATTAAAAAACCAAAAAAAATGAAAAAAACCACGTACAAATAATTAAAAAACAAATATCCATAAATTTACTTTTTTTTTTTAAATGAAAGAATTTATAAAATTTAAAAATGAAAAACTAAATAAACTAAAAGATTAAAAATATATATATAAATTAAATTAAAATTTAATAAATTTAATAAATAAATTTTAAATTTTTAAAAATAATTAATCTAAAATATTAAATTTAAAAACAAAATTAAAAAAAAAAACAAATTAAATTTAAAATAAAAAATTTGAATTAAAATTTTTTTTTTTTAAATTTTTACAATTTAAAAAAAATAATAATAAAAAATCAAATTAAAAAAATATATATATTAAAAAAATAAATAAATAAATAAAAGAATTTTTTGATCGTGGTGGCGCCGCCAATCGGCCTCCTGCCCAGGGTGGCAGCGGAGGTCGGTCGCTTGGCGAGCGAGGAGGCTGCATGCAACCCCCCGTCCGCCCAGTGGCCAACCTCCGCTGCCACCTGGGCGGGACGCTGATTTCTGGAATCGCCCTCCTGCGGCGAGAGGCCGATTCCGGGAATCGGTCTCCCACGGCGAGAGGCCGATTCTTAGAATCAGCCTCCCTCAATGGGAGGTCGATTCCAATGGCGGGAGGGCGATTCTCGGAATCGGCCTCTCATCACAGGAGGGTGATTCCAGGAATCGGCCTCCCGCCCAGGTGGTGGCGGAGGCCGGCCGCTGGGCAGGCGAGGGGCTGTAGAGCCCAGCGGTCGGCCTCCGCCGCCACCTGGACGGGAGGCCGATTGGTGGCACCACCATGATCAAATTTTTTTTTTTTTTTTTTAATTTGATTTTTTTTTTCAAATTCAAAAAATTTAAAATTAATTTTTTTTTTATTTAATTTTTATATTTGAAATTTAATTTGTTTTAATTTTCTTGTTTTTTATTTTTATTTTTTTTTAAATTTTATTCATTTTTTTTTTTAATTTTTTTTTTCTAAATTTTGTTAGTAATTTTTATTAAATTTTGTATTTTTTTTTTTTATTTAATTGATTTTTTTTTTTCATTTTTTTTATTATTATTAAATTTTATGTCTAGTTTTTTCATTTAATTTTTTAAAATTTAATAAATTTTGTATTTTTTTTAATTTATTTGAATTTAATATTTTTATTTTTTATTTTTTAATTTTTTATTATTATTTTTTTAATTACATAAAATTTTTATATTTTTTTATTTCGAATAAAATTGTGTATTTAAAATTAGAATTTTTTTTTTAATTAAACTTAATATTTTGAAATTAATTTGTTTTTTTATTTTATTTTTATTTAATATTTTTTTTTTAATTTATTTTTTTCAAATTTTCATTTTTAATTGATTTTTAAAGTTTTTTAACTTTATATTTTAACAATGTTTTTTTTTCTTTATATTTAAAATTTATTTTTTATTTCAAAATTTATTTGTTTATTCATTTATTTATTAAAATTTAACATTTTTTTTTAAATTTAATTTGTTATTTTAATATTAACATTTTTTTTTAATTTAATAAAATCTAATATATATATATTTAATTTAAGTTTATATATATATATATATATATATATATATATATATATATATATATATATATATATATATATATATATATTATTTTTTATAATTTAAATTTAATTTATTTTTTAAAATTTATTTGCTTTTTAAATATATATATATATTTTTAAATTTGATATTTTTATTTTATTTTATTTTTCATTTTCTAGTTTTAATTATTTTTCATTTTTTTACTTTTAATTTAAATAATGTATTTTTTTTTTTTAATTTTTTTTAAAGTTTTAAATTTGTTAAAATTTAATATATTTCTTTAAATTTAATTTTTTATTTTAAAATTAAATTTTTATTAATTTTTTTAATTTAATAAACATTTTCTTTTTCTTTTTTAAATTTAATTTCTAAATTTAATTTTTTATAATTTCTTTCTTTTTTTAACTTGTTTTTTTTATTTAATTTAATATTTTTATTTTGTTTTTATTTTTATTTTTTTATTTCTATATATTTTGAAATTTTAATCTTTAAATTTTTTTTTTTTTTTTCCTTAAATTTTACGTTTTTTTTAATGTTTGAATTAATTTTTTTTTATTTTTTTTTATTTTTTTTTATTTTTTTATTCCTATATATTTTTAAATTTTAAGCTTTAAAATGTTTTTTATTTTTAAATTTATTTTTTCTTAAATTTTAGGTTTTTTTTAATGTTTGAATTTTAAAAATTAAAAAATGTTATTTCTATTTTTAAAAATGTCAAAAATATGACACATTTTTTTTTTTTGGTTATTCCAGCATCAACTGGTTTTGTTTTGAGGGTGTTTTTTCAATCCTTTTTTCAAGAAACAATTTTGTTTTTAGCATAATTTTATAAAATGTTGAAATTTGACCTTCAAAAAAAACCATGTGTGTTCTGGATTACACTTTTTTTGTTTTTGGGGTGTTTTTTCATGTTTTTTGAGTCTTTTTGGGCTAGAGTTCTCGTTTTTAGGTCAAGTTACCTATTTCATCGGTAACAATGTTTGATTCCAAGGGAATATTGAAGCATATATTTTAGCGTTGGGTTCTAAAACCCCCCCTAAAAAGAATTCAATACCAATCAAGCCCTCAGAAGGCTCTATTATGAATCATGAAGAGGAAGAAGTGCAACATTATATATCAAAATTACAAGACCAAGTGCAATAAATTTCGCTCTCGCAAAGAGTAACAAAAAATGAAATGTAAGCTAAGGTGGATGGTTTGAAGAAAGGGGTGGAAGCTAAGATGGATGGTTTTAAAAATGGTATGGAAGCTAATATGGATGGCGTGGAAGCTAATATGGATGGCATGGAAGCAAATATCAATGGTATAGAAGGCAACATGGAAGATTTGAAGAAATACATGGAAGGTTTGAAGGAAGGTTTAGCAAAGTTTCTACAAGAAAAGCTTCCTAATGGCAAAAAGGTAGTAGAGGAAACTCATGATGAGAACAAAAGAAATGTTAATCATGATTTCATAGAATCTAATGTTGTATTTAAGACCCACCATATTCCAAATATAGATATGAGGAATTTTGATGGCAAGGATATGATAACATGGATACTACAAATGGAGCAATAATTTGAGCTCCATAATACACAAAACACACCAAAGTTATGCATTGCAACTTTAGTTAGAAAAAAATCAGTTTTTATGGTATAGATGGCTTTGTTCTCATAAACCACTAGTCTCTTGGTCAATTTTTATGGAGGAAATTATGAGGATACAACGATCAACACCTTCTTTAGCCAATTGATAAATCTCAAACAAAAGGGTTCAATGATGGAGCACATTGATGATTTCCAAAAATTGAATATAAGGGTAAATAATATTCCAGAGGAAAATAGGATTGATGTCTTCATAGGGACTCTAAAGGATAAAATCCAACATGAGGTTCACCTTTTGGAACTTGATACATTGCAAAAGGAATTTAGGTTGCAAAGAAAAATTGAAAGAAAAATTATGGTGACGAGGAATTCTACCACTCACAACTATAAATACGAAAGTGTTGTCACTCCTATACTTCCACAACCTACAAGGTTGACGCCATAAAAATTTGAAGAAAAAAGAGAAAAAGGGCTTTTCTATAGTTGTGATAGAAAATACACTAAAGGTCACAAGTTCGTTGAGAGGAAATTATTTTACATAGATTGTGAAGAGGAGGAAGAAAAGGAACAAGAAAATTCAAAAGAAGAGGATATACACCAGGAACCAACCCTAGAGGAAGAAGAAATTAAACTGACCATATCCTTTAATGCGTTGGAAAGAATTACCACTCCTCAAACTCTAAATATAGAAGGACATATTGAGTAGAAAAACTTAATAGTGCTTATTGATTTAGGTAATACCCATAATTTTATTCATTGTAAGGTAGCCAAGGAATTGAATTTCTTCATGTACCCAGTGCCAAAGTGTCAAGTGATGGTGAAAAATGGAGGAACTATAAATTTCTTTGGAAAGTGTCATAATATCAAGCTAAGCATGGGGGAGTATGTATTGAATATTCCAATGCTTTCCATTCCAATGAGTGGCATTTACGTTGTACTAGGAGTACAATGGTTACAATATTTGGGGATGGTAGCTTTTAATTTTCAAGAAATTTTCTTGATTTTTTTTTTTCAGAAGGAAAGGAAGTTGAATTACGGTGTATCACAGGGAAGCTGTGAATGATAATAAGCTCTAATATCATGACAAATATTTTGAAGAAAGAACAATGAGGGATAATTGCACAATTATGCTCACTAGAAGTTCCAACATCAAAATCATATATTTCTCCATATCTCCAAAAAGCCTTGGACAATCATTCCAAGGCATTGGAAACTCCAAAAGGACTCCCCCCTATTCGTGATCATCATCATGATATTCATTTGATTCGAGGAAGTGTTCCTCCAAACATCAAGCCTTATAGATATCGTTATGTCCAAAAGAGAAAATTGAACGTATGATTGCAGAAATGCTAGAGGCTGGTATAATTCAACCTAGTCAAAGTTCTTTCTCTACTCCAATAGTATCAGTGCAAAAGAAGGATGGATCATGGTGCATGCGTCTGGATTATAGGGAGCTCAATAAGCTCACTATTAAAGATAAATTTCCCATTCCTGTGATTGATGAATTATTGGATCAATTACATGGAGCAATTTATTTCATCAAGTTGGATCTTCATTCAGGTTATCATGAAATTTGAATGAAGACTGAAGACATTCTGAAAAAAACATTTCGAACTCATGAGGGTAATTATGAATTTTTGGTCGTGCCTTTTGGCCTTACCAATGCATATTCTCCTTTTCAAGGGTTGATGAATTCCATTTTCAAACCCTTCCTTTAGAAAAATTGTGGTAGTATTTTTTGCTGATATACTAATCTATATCAGGTCTTGGATGGATCATGTTCAACATATTAATAGGGTGCTCAAACTATTGAAGGAGAAACAATTATATGCAAAAACATCCAAATGTTTCTTTGGAGTAAAAGAGGTGGAATATTTGGGTCATATTGTATCTCAGGAGGGTGTTAAGGTAGATCCTAATAAAATTAAAGCCATTAAGGAATGGAAAGTCCCCAAAACCATAAAGAAGTTGCGAGGATTTCTCTGGTTAACAGGGTATTATTGCAAGTTTTTTAATAATTATGAGAGAATAGAAACACCTCTAACAACATTATTGAATAAAGCTGCATTTTCATGGACTCCTGAAGCAACTAAGACCTTTTAACATCTTAAATATGCAATGTGCCAAGCACCAATCTTAGTTACAAAAAAATTCACAAAAAAATTTATTGTGGAATGTGATGCCTCAGGAAATGTAATTGGTGTTGTTTTAATGCAAGAAGGAAGACCCATTTCTTTTGAAAGTCATCCAATCAAAGGAAAGTATTTAAAGAAAGCTATTTATGAGAATAAAATGTTGGTAATACTACATGCACTAATGAAATGGTGACCTTACCTAACGGGAAGACACTTCTATTAGGGTCCTATAATAATAGGATTTATAATTTTGAATTTACTTTGATTAGTCTTGTAATTTGTACATACTCTTCTTTCTGCAAATTGTTTTCCCATATTGAAAATAAAAAATGTAAAGAGGGTAAAAGTCCTAAAAGAAAAATCAATGGATTGGAAGAAAAAGATCAAAAAGAATATAAAAATGAACCCCAACAAAAAAGAGATAAAAATAGATCATGAAAGTGATGCAAATTCAAACTCCACTAATTTTTACTTTTTATTTCAAAATAAGATTGTATGCGGCTTGTCAAAAAATGCCATAATCCATGAAGGTCAAACTGCTTAATCTTGACCTTTCATGCTTTCAATTTCATGCTGATAGATAGAGAATAAAGATCTATCCAAATGGTTTAATCTTGGAAGATCAGTAGTTAGGTAGAGAATAATAAAGAACTCAATAGTTTAATATGATCCCTTGGAAGTAATAAGGTTAGAATTAGATAGTTTGTTGTTAAAAGAAAAATGAATAAGGGTCTGCAAGCTCAAATGCACCCAAAGAAATGAAGAAAAAATGTTAGGATAGATGATGGGTAGGCAGAAGCAGTTTTCACAAGGCATGTACAACAGAAATTGGTCATTTCATACTTACTAATTTCCCTTCAAAATCATTTCCCTTGTAAAAATACCCCTTCCCCTTCATTTTTATTCTTTCCCCTTACTTCCTCTTTTTTCCCCTACAAAAAATCCCTTTTCCTAAGTTAAAATACATATTTTCCTTTGGAAAAGTAAAAAACCCTTTATTAACTTCCATTTTTATTCACAAATGCCCCTAAAAATACACTTAGCCTAAGTCTAAATGATTAAAATAATAAATCGGGCCCCAGTACTAAAATTTCACCCGATGTTATTTTAAAATCCTTCCTTAGTGTATTTTATCTATTTTATCTCCCGCATCATATTTCATTTTAACATTAGTTTAAATCTAACCATTATGTATTAAATCCTTTATATTTCATTTATCCCGTATTAAAATAATTCCCACACACATATATATATATATATATATATATATATATATATATATATATATATATATATATTTCCCAACCCATATTTTATTTTAACCTATAGTTTCCCCTCATTTGGTTTATTTTGGGCCCACCTTATGAACTCCACTATATATTAACCCTTTTTAGTATCCCATCACATGACATTATTTCCCGAGCCCCGCCTATCAGAAACCCCAACCAATCCCTGCTATTTGCCAACCGTTAGATCTTAAGTGATCAGATCCAATGGCCCATATCTCTTATTGCATGCCCTATAGTCAAAACTTTAACTACTTCAAGACCTTGCGAAATTTGTGGTTTTCGGAGCCCCGCTCCTGGCTACATGGTGTTATTCTATTAGATTGCATCCTCAAGAATTATACTTCCCGACCGCTTGAGCTCATGCGAAAACCATTTAGTTGTATTATGTCTCGTTGCGAAAGCCACCCTACCATTTGAATTAACCCCGCACATTCAATTTTTTAATCATTGTTGGTTAAAATGAAAATAAAACCGCCCTATTATACCTTTTTACCATTTCTGTTACAAAATTGCGCAAAGAAAGACTGCCGACCTATTTCCGAGAAACCAGATCACTCTGCCGACCTTATTTTAAGCCTTTTTCACCAGAATTCAAGATCATTTCCTTCTACAACTACTGCAAAACCAATTTGAAGCTTTATAAAGACCAACAAAGCTTCAGAGAACCTCTGTTGCCTCATAAACCCTCTGCAAACTTAACAATCTTCATTTATCCAGGTATTCTTCAAAGAAAAGACTTGTACTTAATGTAAATAGAAAGTAATAAGTAATTGAATCATTTAGGAGCCTTTGCATACCTGAAGAAAGGCCTATTGCTTCCTAAGTTTTTTCTGCAGACCCTACTTATCCTTTCACAAGAATTTCCAAAGCCTAATATTGTTTTTAATCACAAAGATTGAATATTGGATCAATTAAACCTTTGCAGACCATAGATAAGCCCTTGTTTCATCCTAAATCAGTCTGCAAACTATAATTATATTTTTGAGGTGCTCCTAAAGGCCTGAATCAGTTTTTCCAAGTCAAAAGAGTAATCAATTGATAAAAAATAATAATCAATGGCTTCCAAAGGTATTGTAACTGTAAATCCCATACAACCTCCAGTTGTAGATGTGGAACACACTCCTTTAGCAGATAGAGACTTTAATATTAATAACACAGTCACTGAATTTAATCTTCTTGAGCTCGACTGCTGGAGGCATGACAAATCCATAGACCAAGTTGATGAAGTTTTCATTTGGGAATCTAATCTTCCAAAGTATGTTCTCCCATGGACTTTCTAGTGCCTAGAAGTGATTAGACTCTATCAATCTTGCTATTTCCCTGACCAGAGAGCCCTAATTACCCCTGGAAAAGAAATTATATTCACTATCACAACTGACTCAATCAACCAAATGTTGTAGATCCAACCTAGGCCAGATGAAACCCCTTTTCCTATTGAAAACCTTACCCAGTTGTGTCTGAATTTGGACTTCCCCAAGAGGTTCCATATATTCCAAACTTTCATTCCTTCATCTATAGAAACTTCCAAAACAAATCCTCCTTACCCATCTGCAATATTTTTTGAGAGAACCAGGCACATCATCACAATGATGTCCTGCATTTTGGGTTATTTTACTAATGAGCATGTTGATTCTTCAATCCTAGGTTTCCTTTCTACTTTCACATTTGGTCAGCCTCCTGCTACCATTTTCAATTCTTCCCAGTACGTTGCTGATAATATTCATGAAAAGTTGGTCAAAATGCCTAAAGAAGGTGTCTTAAAGTATTATTCAGTTTTCTTCCACATGTTTATGTACTTTCAGTCTGAGAAATTTTCCATCAACCTTAAAAATATTGATATTTAAGGTAACCCACAGTCAGTTATATTTTGGACTCCATTAATCATAAAAGACTCCACACATTCCATCTACACAGAATTCAATCACTCTTTCTTTCATCCTATGGTCAATATGATGAATAGCAGCAATCAACCAAGAATCGGTGACGAAATTAAAAAGATCTCATTAGATCAATAGGATAAATGTTAATTTTGGAAAACTAGGTCCAAAATCCATGTTATGATGCTCAGATGAAGCTACCAATATTTTTATTGGGTTCCTCTTTCGGAGAGGTGCAAGATCGATCTAAAGATCATCTTGATCGATGAGTAGAACATTTATTTTGAATTTATTTTTAATGTATTCAAAATATGTGCAGGTCGGATTTAAGGTTTTGTACCCCAAAAAATGTGTCACACACCTCAATGATGGATATAAATAAGGTTAACGTTGGAGGAAATTTCACTCATATCATCCTTACACATTCTATCTCCTCATTTGATTGGTTGAATCACTTGGAGTCTCTTCTCTTTGCACACATGGGAAATCTAGCAGCAGTAATTTCTCATTTTCAGTCTAGGGTTTCTACAGAAAAGTTTGATCAGTGTTGACTTTGGTCAACACAAGGTCAAATCGACTCGAAAATCTCCCAAAATCTTGATTTCCCTAATCTTCATTTTCTGGCACTATTTATGAGGTAATACGTTGACTTTGAATTTTCAGCGTTGACATAGTTTTTTCTACTAGCATAGTTGACCATTGACTGATAGCATTGACTTTTCTAGGGTTGAATATTGAGTTGACCATTTGGCTGTCCTGAGGGTTGTGTGACATTGTTGGTTAGCTGACCATATCGAGACTTTGTTGGTTGAAGCATCCTGTTGACTACCATAGTGCACCATCACACTTATATGTTTTTGGTTTGTCTTTTGTCGATGTATTGGTATGTTCTATCAACATTTTACTTTATTGTTTATGTGATTGCTGTCTAATATTGAAGAGAAAGTAAAGTTGCATCTAGCATAGAACATCTACATAAATTTACATGGTATCAGAGCTGAGGTGAAGACAAAGCCCTAATTTGTAGCAATCACTGAAGAAGAGGATGGGTTCCTCAAACTACAATGGCTTCAAGGCTGATGACAAATTGACTGGGAAGGATGACTTCCATGCTTGGAAGATGACATTGGATCTTAACTTGGAAGACCAAGATGTCATGGACTATGTGCAGGGTAAAATCCAAGAGCCTCCATCCACTGCTACTGCTGCTGCCAAAACAAAGTATAAGAAGGGGGAGATCAAAGCAAAGCTGATGATCAGGGACTCAATTCACAAGAGTCTGGTTGCCTACATCTTTGAGCTGGGCACATCCAAAGAGATGTATGATAAGTTGGTCCACATGTTCAAGGCCAACAATGCGAATCAAGTCTTATTCTTCAAGAATCAATTGAAGAATCTAAAGAAAGACAAGGATGAGTTTGTTCAATCATATTTTCTGAAGCTGACCGAGATCAGGAACAATCTGCTGGCTATTGGGGAGACAATAGTTGATCAAGAGATGGTACTCACCGCACTTGGAGGGCTCTCATCCGAATGGATTGTGTTCAACACTACCATTCTCAATAATAATGTGATACCTGAATTTGACGAAGTACTATCGAGATGTGTTCAAGAAGAGACAAGAATGAAGGAGTATGAAAATGAAGGAAATGCTGCCTACACTGCTCATTCTAGAAAGAAGAACTTTGGTGGTCCAAAGAACAAAGGAAGAGTAGGGGCCCAAGGAAAGAAGGGAAAGTGTTACACTTGTCATAGTCTAGGTCACTATGCTAGAGAATGCCCTTTCAAGAAGGATTCTCCCGATGGTGATGACAACAACAACAACCGGAGGAATGACTATCAAAGGAACATCAGGTTCAAGGGAAAGAGGAAGGTTCCCTCTGGCGGAAATGGTCAACCTTTCAAAAGGTCGAGAAACTCCAGGTATGAGGAATCAAATGTTGTTGATAAAAGAAATGAATTCATTCTTGTATCTGTCCTCTCTGTTGCATCTCCACCCGACACTATGGATGTCTGGTTGATAGATAGTGGTGCCTCAAGGCACATCACTAGGTTCAAGGAAGCACTCTCTGATATAGTTGAGAAGGATACCAATCTAGAAATTATCCTTGGAGATAATGCCACATATCCTGTGAAAGGGACAGGGACTGTGACCCTCCACTTGTCTCAAGGTCAAGTCCTCCGCTGTAGGATGTACTCTATGTACCCAATTTGAAGAAGAACCTTGTGTCTATATCTGCCATGGAAGACAAAGGTTTCAATGTGGCATTCATTGATGGAAAGGTGTGCATGTGGAAGAAGAGCTTCAAGGAATCTATCACGATTGGGTTCAGAGTTGATACACTCTACCAAGTTGGAGGAAGTCCACTGGGAGCGATTACATGTGATACTATCTGAAAGACTGAACTATGGCACTAGAGGTTTGGACACCTTCACTACGAGGCCCTTCCCGAAGCAAGGAAGGTGTTGACGGGGATGCCCGAGTTCTCAAATAATCATGAAGGTGTATGTTAGGGTTGTGCCGAAGGAAATCATACAAGGGGACCTTTCCCCTCAAGCATCACAAATACATCTTATGTCTTGCAATTAGTACATTTTGATCTGTCTGGTATGTTTCCCGTGACATCCTTTGGAGGATGTTCTTATTATATGACGTTCATGGATGACTTGTCTCATAAAATTTGGATATAATTATTGAAGAAGAAGGATGAGGCTTTCATGTGGTTCCATACCTTTAAAGCCTTGGTGGAAAATTTGACAGAGAAGAAGATCAAGATTTTGAGGACCGATAATGGCACTGAATATGAGATGAACGAGTTCAAGAAATTTTGCAGAGAAGCTGGAATCAAGATGGATACCACAACTTTCTATGCTCCTGAGCAGAATGGCGTTGTTGAACGAAAGAATAGGAACATTGTGGAAGTTTCCCGTGCCATGCTATGTGACCAAGGTCTATCAAAGTGTCTGTGGGTAGAAGCTGTGAACACTGTTGTGTATATACAAAACCGATGCCCACATTCCGCTCTGGACTCTAAAACTCCCGAAGAAGTTTTCATTGGTAAGAAACCTGTCGTCTCACATTTTAGAGTTTTAGGATGTCCTATTTATTTTCATTTACCGAAAGAGAAGAGGAGCAAGTTGGATGCTTCTGGGAAGAAGGGAATGTTTGTGGGCTACAACGAAACTTCGAAGGCCTATAGAGTCTATGTGTCTAGTCAAAGGGAAGTGGATATATGCCACAATGTCACTTTTAACGAAGATGTTTCCCTGAAGAAAGTATTGAATCTTCTGAGATCTGAGGAAGATCATGAAGCAAGGCCTAGAAATCAAGAAGAACTGAAGGATGAGACGTTGCCTGATAACGATGGACTGATCGACCCGATTTATCCACTTCCTTCATTGGGGAAGAGACCATCATGGCTTAGGTGTAGGTTTTAACCTTGAACATAAATTATCTACACACGAATCTTATAACAGAAAATAAAAAATAGAAAGAGCATAAACCATAATACAGATAAACACAAAGATTTTCCCCTGGATCCCAAATTGGGACTACCAGCTTGATTTTTAATTATATTCCTTTTAGTGTTACAACACATATATATACACGTCGAATCATACATAAACTCCAATCCATTAGCCCTGGATCAGAACATAACCGTAGTTCCCTTGACCGGATCTACAAAATACCAGGGGCCGAAAACCATCGTACCCCAAAACCATGTGCAAAATCATGCACAAAACATGGGTGGGTCCACCTCTGAGTGGGTCCACACACAAACAAAAAATTCGTCGGGTCTTTGCCTCGGACCTCAACAATGGGCGCTGCCTCCCCCCTTGTGATCCCCCTGCTGTGCTCGATGTAACGTACAACGTGTGGCTAGTTGTGGAAAGAATATAACACATACCCAACATTCTCCCACTTGTTGTTTTCTTTCCACAGGGGGCCACAACAGAGCTTAGTCATTGGGCCAATTCATCAACACCCATTGTTTCTCTACACCAAGAGAATTTCTGAGTGCTCACAAAATTTTTCAATGCATCTGCAACATTCTTCAAAGTGTCTACCTTTACCAGCAACACCCTTTTAGCCTCAACCATATCTCTAACAAAGTGATGTTGAAAATCAATGTGCTTTGTCTTTGAAAGGTAAGCAGGGTTCTTAGCCAAGACAATTTCACTTTGGCTATCATAGTCTATCCTTATAGCTTGCTGTGCCAACCCCATACTTGAACACAATATCTGTGTCAAACCAGGAGGTAACTCCTCAAATCAGAATGTGTATTAGCTGAAGAATGCATATGTATTTATACATGAAGGTGAGGCTATTGGGATTCATCTCCCAATGACTCTTGGCCTGCCTTATTTCCTAATATTAAATAATATACAATATTACATGTGCACACCCATCCCATAGGATTAGGTGTCAACATTCCCCCCTTTAATCCGAAGGCATGTTGGTGAGTCCAAGCATCGATCTGAACTTTTCAAACTTTTCTCTTCCAAGTGCTTTGGTGAAGATGTCAGAAGTTTGCTCATTTGTGGAACAATGATGTAGATGGATGGTTTTGGCCTGAACATGATGTCGAATTAGATGGTACTTTGTATTGATGTGCTTTGTTTGATCATGGAACTTTGGGTTCTTGGCCAACTTTATTGCAGAAGTGTTTTCAATCATGAGTAGAGTGGAATACATTTGTTTCATCTGCAAATCTTCCAGGATTTTCTGGAGCCACACAATTTCCTTTGTTGCTTCAGCTGATGCCACATATTCTGCCTCAGTCGTGGAATCTGCTGGAACTGACTGTTTGCGTGATCTCCATGAGACGGCTCCTGATCCAGTGAGAGCGTGTGACAGCGTAATATGGAGAGCAGTGAGAGAAGTGATAACGTAATATGTAAAGCAGTGGTATTGTGGAAAGCAGTGAGGGCGGTGGTACATATAGGTGACAGTGTATTCAAACTGCGTGGAGCAGACAACAAATATATGTGACAGGTAAGTCGAGCAGGGAGATAAGGTTAATCGACAGCGCTGTGTTGCTTGGACGAACTGTATATATGGTGGACAGCGTACAGTATATATGGTGGACTGTGTTATGGAGAGTTGGGTGAGGGATGCGTTGTAGTGTGAGGAGCCGGCTGTAAAAGCCGTGAAGGGCAGAGCGATAGGATCGAAGGGTAGAGCGATGTAAGGATGGGAGTGTCAACTTGTATCAACAGACAACATATATATATGACAATGCTATGTATATTAAATGGAAGAGGTGCATGCGTTGGGGAAGAGGGTAGATATGGAGATGCGTTGAGTAGAATTCGTTGGTGAGTTGGTGTGGGGAGAGGAGCATGGATGGGGGAAGTGTGAGAGGAAGAGAGCTTTTTAAAAAAAAAATGGAATGGTAGTTGCAGGTGCTGAGTTGCAGGAACTGCAGAAATTGCAGGGGATGCAAAATACTTAGATATTGTAGGAGCTGAACCTGCAGAAGTCAAAGACTGTAGAATTTGTAGAAATAGAAAAAAAATGCAGAATTTCAATATAGCAATAAGTAGGAGCAGCAAAAACAATTATTAAAAAACTGACTGAGCAAAGAATAGGGAGTTACACCACAGGCATAAATGCCAATAGTGGGACTGGCTTTGATACCATGTCAAACCAGGAGGTAACTCCTCAAATCAGAATGTGTATTAGCTGAAGAATGCATATGTATTTATACATGGAGGTGAGGCTATTGGGATTCATCTCCCAATGACTCTTGGCCTTCCTTATTTCCTAATATTAAATAATATACAATATTACATGTGCACACCCATCCCATAGGATTAGGTGTCAAAAATCTGCAAACAAATTGCTTCCTTACTTGCATGAGTGGCTGCTATATAATCTGCCTCTGTAGTTGAAAGAGCCACTACAGACTGTCTTTTACTCATCCAAATGACTGCGCCTCCAAATAGGCTAAACACATACCCACTTATAGATCTTCTTTGGTCCAGATCTCCAGCCCAGTCTAAAGCAACAAAACCACGAATGTCCAACATTCTTTCCAATCCTGGTCTTCCTTGGTAACACAAGCCATAATCACTAGTGCCACGTAAATATCTGAAAACCTGCTTCAATGCTATCCAATTTTCCTTCCCTGGGTTTGACATAAACTTTCTCAATACTCCCACTACATGTGCAATGTCTGGTCTAGTGTATACCATTGCATACATCAGACTACCCACTGCACTTGCATATGGAACACGGGACATATCCTCCTCTTCTTCTTGTGTCTTGGGACACTGTTCAGCAGACAACTTTACACCTACAAGAATAGGAACATTCACCGGTTTACTATCCTGCATATTGAACCTCTGCAATATAGTCTCGACATACTTCCTCTGGTTTAACCAGAGCTTCCTCTTTGCCCGATCTCTCTTAATTTCCATGCCCAATATATAGTTTGCAGCACCAAGATCCTTCATGTTGAATTTGGAGAACAGTTGGGTCTTCAAATCTTGGATAATTTCTTTGTCATTTCCAATCAACAACATATCATCCACATACAAGACCAAATAAATAACACGGTCACCAATTAATTTAAAATAAACACGGTGATCCTCCTTGCTTCTAGTGAAGCCAAGTCCCCGTATATAGGTATCAAATTTCTGATACCACATCCTTGGTGACTGTTTTAACCCATACAGAGACTTCTTCAACCTGCATACCAGTTCTTTCTTACCCTTCACCATAAAGCCTTCAGGTTGCTTCATGTAGATCTCCTCTTATAGATCCCCGTGAAGAAATGTTTTCTTCACATCCATCTATTCTATCTCAAAATCAAATGCAACAACAACAAATAAAAGTAATCTAATAGAAGTAACTTTGGCAAAAGGAGAAAAAATATCACCAAAATCAATTCCCAGCACTTGGGAATAACCTTTTGCTACCAACCAAGCTTTGTATTTCTCCACCTTGCCTTCAATATTCATCTTCTTCTTAAACACCCATTTGCTCCCAATGGGCTTCCTTCCAGCCGGCAAATCCACTAGATCCCATGCCTCACTTTTGTGCAAGGATGCCATTTCATCAACCATGGCCTCCGTCCAAAGTTTTCCATCCTCGGAATCTACTGCCTCCCTGACAGTTCTAGGATCATCATCAGTTATAGTTAAGGAAAAACCTCAAAATAAGAAATATGGACTATACCTTTCTGGTTGCCTTCTTTCATGAACTGATCTTCTCAAAGCTGGAGTTTGTGGCTCTTCCTCTTCTAAATCTTCTTCTACTGTAGAGTCTGATTCATCCTCCTTTAGCTCAAACTATATCTTCTCAGGTTCCTTTGGTATGATTTCATGTTTAACAACATCTTTCACCTCTCTAAACACCACATCTCGGCTGTACACAACCTTCCTTGTTTCCGGGTTCCAAAGCTTGTAACCTTTTAAACCATCCTTATACCTAATAAAGATGCACCTTTCAGATTTATTATCCAACTTGGTCCTTTTCTCCTTTGGAACATGTACATATGCATCACATACAAATACCCTTAGATGTGAAAGAGAGGGTTTCTTACCAGTCCATACCTCATGTGGAGTCTTATCCTCCAACGCTGATGAAGGTGATATGTTAACCAGATAGCATGCAGTCTCCACTGCCTCTGCCCAGAATTCTTGTCCTAACACGGTACCACTGAGCATGCTTCTTTCCTTTTCCATTAGTGTTCTGTTCATTCTTTCTGCAACTCCGTTTTACTGACATGTGTATGGAGTAGTATTCTGTCGTGCTATACCACACTTCTTACAGAACTCTTCAAGTTCCTTCTTGAAAAACTCCCCACCATTATTTGTCCTCAGCGCCTTTATCTTCTTCTCTTTCTAGTTTTCCACCAGAGCCTTAAATTCTTTAAATCTATCAAAGACTTCAGATTTCTTCCTCAAGAAATATATCCATGTATTCCTTGAGAATTCATATATTAATGAAACACAGTACACAAACTTTCCCAGTGAAGGAACTGACACAGGTCCAAACACATCACTGTGCACAAGTTCTAATATCTTGTTTGCCCTCTTCGCACCAGAAGGAAAACTTACTCGATTCTTCTTCCCATATACAAAATGTTCACAGAAATAGAAATCCAGAGAGAAATTAGACATACCTTCTACCATACCATTTCTATTTAGTATCCGAAGGCCATTCTCTCCAATATGTCCAAGCCTTTGATGCCATAGCATGGTCTTTTTTCCAGAGACAGCTAAGCTTTCCGCTCCACTTTCAGGAACCACATAACTATTACACCCATCAATAATAGTGCTAACTTGTAGCTTGTATAGATTTCTAGTCCGAACTCCCCACATTAATACTAGTGATCCCCGAACCATCTTGCAGGCATCTTTCTCGAACACTATTTTTACAGCTACATCATCCATCTTGCTCACAGAAATCAAATTTCTGGCCAATGCAGGAATATGAAGAACACTAGGAAGTGTTCTAATCCTTCCACCTTGTAACTTCAGCTTGACCTTTCCACGTCTAATGATTTTGGCCTTCCTATCATCCCTTAGGAATACATCACCATCATATTTCTCATACTTGCAGAATCACTCCCTATGGGCAGTGAAGTGAAAGGATGCACCTGAGTCAATCAACCATGACTCATGATCTACATGTGTATTTGAAGAAGAAGCCAAATACACATCCCCACCTTCATCCGAGGTAGTTTTTGTCTCTACAAAAGGAGCATCATCAGATCCCTTTCCTTTCTCAGGAGCTTTAGATCTGCACTCCTTTTTGTAGTGTCCTTCCTTTCCGCATTTCCAACATACCATTACAAAATTTCCAAGAGATTTAGATCTCCCTCTAGATTTGGATCTCCCACTTGAAACCTTATTCTTGTTTATGTTTTGGGACCTTCCTCGTACAGATAAGGCATCTCCATTCCGAACCTCCATATTTCTCCATCTCATTTCCTCCAACAGTAAGGCTGAGACAATGTCATCAAAATTCAAAGTAGTTGTATTGCTACCTATTGCAATAACCAGACTATCCCACGAGTCTGGTAGAAAACACAACAAACTGATGTACTTATCTTCATCTGAGATTTTAATATCAATAGATGACAGCTGACTTACCACAGTACTGAAGGTGTTCAGATGCTTTGTCACCGAGTCTCCATCCTTCATCCTCAGGTTATACAGCTTTTTCCGCAAGAACAACTTATTCACCAGAGACTTAGATTGGTACAAAGTCCCAAGATTTTCCCACAAATTATTCATTGTAGCTTCCCCAGATACATTCAACAATACTGAATTTGAGACACACAACCGTATTGTGCTCTTTACCTTTCGATCCAGCTTCTTCCAGTCTTCATCTGACATTGTCGTTGGTTTAGTACCTGGATCTATCGTGATCCACTGATCTTTATCCACCAGCAGATCCTCCATCTTGAGTTTCCACAACTCAAAACTCTGACCATTAAATTTCTTGATCTCTATCTTTTTGCTGCTCACCATCTTCTTTCACCACAAGAATCGATCTCGTAGATCTCCCACTGAACAGGGTCTACCTCAGGCTCGGATAAAAAACCCTCAGAAACAAAGGCGTCCCTTTGAAGCTGAAATGCTCTGATACCAAATGTAGGTTTTAACCCTAAATAGAAATTATCTACACACGAATCTTATAACAGAAAATAAACAATAGCGAGAGCATAAAACATAAAACAGATAAACACAGAGATTTTCCCCTGGATCCCAAATCGGGATGACCAGCTTGATATTTCATTATATTCCCTTTAGTGTTACAACACAACCTGCTACATGTCGAGGTGACACATGAACTCCAATCCATTAACCCTGGATTAGAACATAACCATAGTTCCCTTGACCGGATCTACAAAATACCAGGGGTCGAAAACCATCGTACCCCAAAACCATGTGCAAACTCATGCACAAAACATGGGTGGGTCTGCCTATGAGTGGGTCCACACACCAAAAAAATTTCGCCAGGGCGCTGCCCCAGACCACAACAGTGGGGATTGCCTCCCCCCTTGTCATCCCCATGCTACGTCTGGTGCAACGTACAGCGAGTGGGGCTAGCCGTGGAAAGAATATAACACATACCCAACATCAGGGAAACTCTCGAGGATTCCAAGGGACATATGGCCCCAAGGGGGACATTGTGTGAAAGCAAGAATCCCATTAGATACCGAGGGTATCTAGAAGCCAGGATTACTATTGTACAATCTGGGACTAGATCTTTTGAGGAAGCCATAAAGAATCAAGTATGGAAGGATGTTATGCAGGAAGAGTATGAGTCCATATTGAAGAATGATGTCTGGGATGTGGTTCCAAGACCAGAGGACAAAGTAGTTGTCACCTCGAAATGGCTCTACAAGATCAAGCATGGATCTGATCGAAGTGCTGAAAATTTCAAGGCAAGATTCGTAGCTCGAGGGTTCTCCCAAAAGGAAGGCGTAGAATATCATGAAATATTTTCACATGTGTCCCGATATACCACCATTCGATCTATCATAGCCCTTGCTGCTACGCAAGGATGGAGTCTTCTTCAGATGGATGTGAAGACCACATTTCTACATGGTGCAATAAAGGAAGAGGTGTATGTAGAGAAACCTCTAGGTTTATAAGTATAGGATTGGGAAACCCATGTATCCAGGTTGAAGAAATCCCTCTATGGGCTGAATCAAGCACCTAGAGCTTGGTACGAGAGGATAGATAGCTACCTGATGAATCTAGGCTTCACTCGTAGTAATGTTGATCCAAACCTTTACTTCAAGGTTGATAGAGAGAAGCCTCTCATTTTGGTGATGTATGTGGATGACCTCTTCCTAACAGGTGCTCACCCTCTCATTGATTAGTGTAAGAGGGAACTCAATGCTAAGTTCAAGATGAAGGACCTAGAACTGATGCACTACTTCTTAGGCTTGCAGGTCTGGCAGAGACCTGGCGAGATTTTCCTTTCTCAATGAAAATACATTGTGAAGCTTCTAGAAAGATTCAGTATGGTGGACTACAAGTCCATGTCGACACCGATGGAGCTAAACTTTAAAAATTTGAGTGGTAGTGCTGCTGGGCCCATGTTAGAAAATCCTACTGAGAATCATCAACTCGTAGGGGCCTTGATGTTCTTAGTGAACACCCGTCTAGATATATGTTTTGCAGTGAACACTTTGAGTCAATATATGGTTGAGCCTCATCACACTCACTAGGTTGGTGCCAAGAATATTATGAGATATCTTTAGGGCATGATAAACCATGGGCTGAGATACACTACTGGGAGCATGACACTCCTTGGATATACTGGTGCCAATTGGGCTAGCAGCGTGGTGGATCGTAAAATCACATCGAGATGTTGTTTCACACTTGGATCTACTTTGATATCATGGATGAGAAGGAAGCAGAAGTTGGTGGCTTTGAGCAACGTGGAGGCCGAATACATTACAGCGAGTACGACTTGTTGTGAAGCAGTTTGGTTGTGAAATATCTTCAGTGAGCTGTTCTGGCATGTGCTAGATACCACCGTGATACTCTGTGATAACTAGAGTGGGATTTTCTTGTCTAAGAATCCCATGTTCCACGATCGAACCAAGCATATTGATATTAGGTACCACTTTATCCAGAATATGGTACAGCGAGGAGCCATAAGGCTCGATCATATAGGAACTGATGAGTAGATCACGGATATTATCAAAAATCCCTTGGGGAAGGTCAAGTTCCTAACCTTTCGTGAGAGTCTTGGTATCATGGAACGACCCTATGATGAGGATCTTGTTGGAAGATGAGCTCTGGGAGCTATGGGGGCCTTTGGGGATAGCTTCTCGGATCTATAAGCAACCACAGGGCTAGGATTTCTGAGCCTTGTTGGTGTGATTCGGCCCCACCATTGTGATAATTGATTTGGTTCACCTCTCATTATTTATGCCTCGTATGCATCGTACCCATTGAGTTTAGGGCTCATGGTAAGTACCTCTCATTTGGCCAGTGAGGTGGGAAAAACTAGAGACTAGTAGCAAAGACTGATGGATGCATCAGAGATTATCATACTCTCTATCTAGGTTGGCATGGTCCAACCACTTGATTTGGGATCAAGTATAGCGAGGTTGCGGACCTCCTACTGAGTTTGGGTCAGATAAACCAACTTTGGGTTTGTATGAGACTCTTTGTGAGTCCTATAGAGGTTTTGGACCTCTGGGCTGAATCTGTCAGCCAGGAATGATGTCTTTATGACTGATCCACTTCAGTTTTGAAATAAAGATCTAGAAAAGCAAGTTACGATGGGATGATGCATGATGTTGGATTGCACAGGTAGATGGACTTCTCCATATTTGAGAGGGGGAGTTAATTTTGGAAAAATAGGTCAAAAATCCATGTTATGATGCTTAGATGAAGATACCAATATTTTTATTGGGTTCCTCTTTTGGAGAGGTGCAAGATCAATCTAAATATCATCTTGATCTGATGAGCAGAACATTTATTTTGAATTAATTTTTAATCTATTCAAAATATGTGCAGGTCGGCTTTAAGGTTTTGTACCCTAGTAGATGTGTCCCACACCTCAATGATGAATATAAATAAGGTCAATGTTGGAGGACATTTCACTCATCTCGTACTCACACATTCTCTCTCCTCATCTGATTGGTTCGATCACTTGGAGTCTCTTCTCTTTGCACACGTGGGAAATCTGGCAACATCAATTTCTGGTTTTGGGTCTAGGGTTTTTGCAGCAAAGTTTGACCAGTGTTAAATTTGGACAACACAAGGTCAAATCAACCCGAAACTCTCCCAAAATCACGATTTCCCTAATCCACATTTTTTGGCACTATTTCTGAGGCAAGACATTGAATTTTACTTTTCAGCGTTGACCTAGCTGCTGCTGTTATTTGTGTTGACCATTGACTAACATTGTTGAATTTTATGGGGTTGACTCTTGAGTTGACCATTTGGCTGTCTTGAGGGTTGTGTGAGATTGCTGATTAGCTGACCATATCGAAACTTTGTTGGTTGAAGCATCCTGTTGATCATCGTAACACACCATCACACTTATATTTTTTTGGTTTGTCTTCCGTTGATCTACTCGTATGTTCTATCAACATTTTAATTTATTGTTTATGTGATTACTGTCTAGTATTGAAGAGAAGGTAAAGTTGCATCAAGCATAGAACATCTACAAAAATTTACAAGAAGCCATCCAGAAGATAAAATAAGAACTTGGTAAGAAATCTGAGGAGGCTAATGAAATCATCAAATTACTTAATTCCAAGAATAAGAAAGAACTAGAAGAGATTGGGATTAGTGACAGAACATGTACCATTCTTGAAGTTAGGAAGGTAATTTCAAAGAGGAACTTGATGATACAGTTAGAAGAAAAATGTCAGAACATGGAATTTTCCATAACTAGATTTATGATGAAGTTTGACATTCTAAGACAGAAAGGCATTCCAAATCCTCTGCCTATTCATGAAAAATTAATGAAACAAGAGGATTATGATGATAGAATGAGATAAGTGGCCAAGGATCAAGCTAACCTTCCTTCTTCACAAGGAATTCCAATAGGGAAAGTTCTCTACAAGAATTTTGAAATATTTTTTTCCCTGCAACATGAGGTAAAACCCCTATTTGTCAACAAGCCTAAATTTTCAAAATATACAGCGGCAGATGAAATATTCATAAGGATGGTAAAGATCAAATTACCAAATACAGAAGACTGGGAAAATTTGACTGATTTACTATGAAGATAAAACAGTAAATGGAGTAGTCAAAAGGTTAAAAACAATAGTGATAGTTTCAAATGAAAATGATCTGGATTTATGTAGGAACATAATAGAATATGGAAATAAGCATAAACATAGAAATACAGTGGAAATAGGCTTCATTTCATTAATATCAAATCACAGAAATATGCTTACAAACATTATGGAAATAAAATAGCTACGGTGCTGGTAGCGAATCTCTGAGAAGAGATGTGCCGACTAGAGACCTCTGAACTGTATTACATTGAGGCTCAAGGGCCTATTTATTATAGAGAAACAATGGAGAATTATAAACGCATAAAAAAACAAACCCTAGGAGATGGAGCGCCAAAACTATGGGCACCGTTTGGGTAAATTGGTGTTTCAACTTCTCGGGGTCGGCATACTATCTCCGTTTGGGGCTTCAAAACTGTTCCGGAAGTTCAAGACCTGAAAAATTGCTAAAAATAGTATGTTGTGAAAAAACCTAAAAGAGACAATGGTGGGACCCCAAGTGGAATAAGCGGGTGGCCACCAATATCCACATGGATCATTCATCCCCCCTTAGGAAGCAATGGTCCCCATTGTGTTGAGTTCCTCCATGAGATGAGGAAAATTTTGTTGAACTTGGTCCCTGGTGAACCACTTGCCTTAGTGTAGGAGTTGGCCAGCTTTGACAACCGGATACAGTTGGATCTTCTGTCGGTGAGTGTGCTTGATTTTCATGTCCATGATATAGTCTGTGGTGGCCTATTCCATGCAGTCTAGGTTTAACTCTTTTGGTGTGAGTTCTTCTGCAATGTCAGAGGTGTCCAATAGAGGTGGGAAGTAGGGAAGAAGGCGGTCTACATTGAATACTGGGTGAAGACCAAGGAATGGTGGAATATTTAGCTCAAAATCATTGTTCCCTACAGCCTTGGTGATGGTGTACGGCCCATATCAGAGCAGTCGAATCTTGTGGTGGGGTCCAGTGCGGCACTCCTTCTGCAAATGTAGCCACACTTTTTCCCCCACCTGGAAGTTGTGTGGCACCCAATGTTGATCATGTCATTTCTTGTACTTAGTATTGGCTCTTTCCAATATGTCATGAACCTGTTGGCGGATGTGCTGAATGTGCTCAATGAAGTTGTTTGCTTTGTCAGCTTCAGACGGGACATGAGACGAATTGCCCTGAGTAGCTGCAAATGGCATGGCTACATCAATGGACATAGTGGCTGGAATCCCAAGCCCACCTGAAAGGGGATGTGGTTGGTTGAGCTGTGGAGAGACCGGTTATAACTATGTTACATATAGGGATGGCTCTCATCCCATGTGCGTGGATGATTTGAATTGTACATGCGCAGAATGTGTACAATAATCCTGTTGACGACCTTTGTCTGGCCATCAGTTTGGGGATGGAAAGCTGTAGACTTGGTGAGCTTGGTGTCAAACATTGACCAGAGGCTGGACCAAAATGCGCTGAGGAACCTCTTATCGCGATCTGATATGATAGACTGTGGGATCCCAAAGTGCACCCACACTCATTCAAAGAAGATTTTAGCAATGGATTCTGCTGTGATATTCTTCTTGCACGCTACCATAATGGCCATCTTTGAGAATTTTTCGACGACCATGAAACACAGTCGTTTCCATGCTTAGTATAAGGAAGGCCTGACATGTAATCCATGGAAATGGATTCCGAAGGTCAACTAGGGGTAGGTAGCAGAGTATAGAGCCCTTTCTTTTTGATGGTAGGTTTAGCAATGGTGCAAGAAGTGCAGGATCTGATGTACTTCCTGACATCCTGTCTAAGGTTTCGCCAATAGAAATACTTCTGCACAACTGCCACTGTTTTCTCGACCCAAAAATTCCCAGCGACTCGATTGTAGTGCACTTCCCATATCATCTTGGCACTCTCACTTGAAGGAACAAAAGGGTGTCCCAGGTGACATAATAGTGCATCTTGGAGCTGAAAATTTGGAACTTGCATAACCCCTAATAGTTCCTTGTATGTGTAGCTGAATTCTGGATCGCTCTTGTAGGGAAGCGGCCAATCAGAAGTCTCATGCCCACAAGAGTTGAGAACAATGGTTATGGCCACAATCGGTGGTTGGCTAAGGAAATTTGCAACATTGTTGGTGCTACCCTTCTTGTACTTGATGTTCAAATGAAATTGTTGCAGAAATGTGGACCACTTCTGATGGCGATCGTTCTGCAACTTCCCTTGTGTCTGTATTAACTACAAGGGTTGGTGGTCTGTGTGGATGATTGTCTCCTTCCCCAAAATATAATGCTTCCATTGTCGACAAGCCTGCACAATGGAATACATATCTTTGTCATAAGTGGGATACTTTCGAATTGTGTCGGACAATGTCTCACTGTGATATGCCACTGGATGCCCCTGTTGAGTAAGAAATTCTCTAATAGCATAGTCAGAGGCATCTGTCTCGATCTCAAATGGTTTTTGCAAGTCTGGTAATGTGAGTACTGGGGCAGAATAGAGGCAATGTTTCAATTCTACGAACGCCTTCTATTGAGATTCCAACCAAAAGAATTTTTCTTTTGCTCCTCCCTTGGTGATTTGACTCAAGGGCCAAGTGATATTAGAGAATCCCAACACGAACTTGCGGTAGAAATTAGCAAGACCCAGAAAGTTGTGAAGCTCTGTTAGGGTGGTTAGGGTTGGCCAATCCTGAATGACTTGGATCTTGGCTGGATCAACATGCACCCCCCTTTCATCAGTAATGTATCCTAGATATTGAACCTGGGTCATGCCAAAAGTGCACTTCTCCAAATTGGCATACAACTTGTGTTGCCACAGTGTTTGGAGGACTTCTTGGATGTGGTGGAGGTGCTCTTCCCAAGTATGGCTGAAAATAAGAATGACATCATAGTATACCACTACAAATGAGTTGGTGAATGGACACAAGATGTCATCCATTAGCCTCATCAAGGTTGCGGGAGCATTTTTCAATCCAAAAGGCATGACGAGCCATTCGAAAAGGCCCTCCTTGGCTTTGAAGGCAGTCTTCCACACATCAGAGGTTTCGATTGGTACCTGGTGATACCCAGACTTCAAGTCAATCTTGTTGAAATATTTTTCCCCTTTGATTTGGTCCAGAAGGTCATCGATCCATGGGATTGGGTACCTATTCTAGACAGTGATCTTATTCAGCGCCCGATAATCAATACAGAGTCTCGAAGTCCCATACTTCTTCTGTACCAACATGATCGAGCTCCCACAGGGCGATGAACTTGGCCGGTTGTGACCTTTCTGCAGCAGCTCCTGAATCTGCTTCTTGATTTCATCATTGTCTAGAATAGAGCACCTATAGATCGGCCCATTGGGTAGCGGCGAACCTGGGGTCAGGTCAATGGGGTGCTTGACCTGACACTATAGAGGTACCCCTGTGGGTGAGGTGAAGATGTCCTTATACTCCTCCACAACCTTGTCCATTTGTTGTTTTCGTGTAGAGGAGCCATGTCTAGAGGTCGTGGCCATAGTCTTCTTCTTGCCCTGGGAGCGGATCATTAGGAAAAAAAAATTCCTGGTTTGGGAAATGAGCTTATTGCATTGTTTTGTAGTAACCAAAGAGATAGTGGGAGGCGGTGGTACCTCTGGTATCCTGTACAATTTATTTCCCAAAGTAAAAATAATAGTGCGGGGCCAGGACTCATACACAACATGTCACTTCCACAAGTATGGTCGGCCTAATAATACATCAGAAACATCAATAGGAGCAATGTCACACAATACCTCATCCGTGAAGGGCTTGATGCTATAGGTAAGGTGACACTACTAGCTGAAGTAGAGATCCCGTCCTTGGTGAAGCCACCTGATGGTGTATGGTTGTGGGTGCACTGTGGTCGAAAATCCCAACCGCTTCACGACATCTGCTAAAATCAGGTTCTTTTGGCTCCCATTGTCGACAATGAACCATAGTGGGGAACCCTTTACCTACATCTGGGAGTGGAAGAGATGCTCTACCTCCTCTGGATCTTCTGGTTCCTCCTTATGGATGTTCATAGTGGCAACAGTGGTGTTGGGATCCGCATCAATAATATGCTTCACTTTGTCATTCACCTTGTTAGGTTTTGATTCAGAGTCAGAGCATGCATATGATTCAGAAGCCCTCATCTTGACCACCAACGACTGCTTGGCCCGACACTCACTTGTGTTGTGAGTGGAGCTCTTATGGAACTCACACCACTTTAACGTGTCCTTATTTGGCTTGGTGGTGTTTTTATTTGCTTACATCTTTGGTAGGTTGTCTTGGGCCACCATGCCTTGGCTTTGTCCTTTGTTCTATGTTTTGGGGGCACCTTTCCCTTGCTTTTGATTCACAGATCCAAAGTATCGCTTCTTCTGTTTGAATTTCTGCTCAATCTTGGCAGCATACTGGTATGTTGTACCAAGCGAGGAGATGTCGAGGAACTCCATTTCCTCCTGAATGTATCTATGTAGACAACCACAATACTTTAGCACCAAATGTTTCTATGAATCTTTGATACCCAACTTTGTGCGCAGGGTATGGAACAAATTTGTTACCTCATGCACATCTTGATCCCTTTGTTGCCGCAACATGGTCCATTGTATGTACTTGTCCTCATAGCTCCCCACGGGATAGTATTGTTCCTTAATGGCATCTTGGAAAGAATTCCAAGAGGGTACGACTGAGAACAAAGAGGGTTCTATCTCGTCCGTTTTCTCATAGTAGGTTTCCCACCAGCCCTTGAAATGGGGGGTAGCTTTGAGGAGTGCAAAAATAATCTTCTCCCGATCAGAAAAATCATGAACTGAGAAATATCCTTCTAATAGATTCAACCATATATCTACGGCATCTGCATCTATTTGACCCTCAAATATGGGAATATCAAAGTTTGCTTGTACCTTAAAGGGAGTCGCGCCTCTAGAGTGGCTGCTTGATGTAGATGCACTGCCGATGGGTAGTCGTTGAAGGATCTGGGCAAAGTTATCCATCATCGCGTTCCTTTGTTTTTCGAGGGCCTCCTCGAGAAATATTTTGATAGGATCTCCTACTCCCTCATCTTTCTTTTCGTCCCCCATGGGTGTCCGTCGGGGTTTGCGAGGCTGATTTTGCAAAGGTTCCACTAGATCAAGCCCTAACTCCTTATACACTGACCTCGTTGGGGACTTGCAAAGAAGGATCAAGAAAAAGAAGACCGCTCTAATACCACTGATCCAGATTTATGAAGGAACGCAATAGAATACATAAACAACCATAAACATAGAAATACAGTGGAAATAAGGCTTCATTTCATTAATATCAAATCACAGAAATATGCTTACAAACATGATGGAAATAAAATAGCTAGGTAGCGAATATCTGAGAAGAGATGTGGTGACTACAAACCTCTGAACTATATTACAATGGGGCTCGAGGGCCTATTTATTATGGAGAAACAATGGAGAATTCTAAACTTCCAAAAAACCTAACCCTAGGATATGGAGCGACAAAAATATGGGCCCCATTTGGGTAAACTAGTGTTTCAACTTCCGAGGGACGTAACTTCGTCATACTATCTCTGTTTGGGGCTTCAAAACAGTTCCAAAAGTTTAGGACCCGAAAAAATGCTAAAAATAGTATGTGATGAAAAAAACTGAAAGAGACAATGGTGGGGCCCCAAGTGGAATAGGCGGGTGGCCACCAATATCCACTTGGATCAGAAAATAGAGACAGTTAAAGTGTGTCAGAGTTAATGTGTATCAGGTGAAAGTCAGAGTTAAAGTAAAATAAGAAATGATAAATCAGAGTGAAAGATTGCCAGCACAAAGGAAAATCCACTACCTAACAAACATCCTTCACTGAGCAAACAACAAAGAGACAAATCAACAATAAATCAAAGAAAACAAACAAAAAATTCAATAAAAGCAGGGACAAATTGCATTAGTTAGATAGCTGGCTCTATCTTCTTGCATGAAGATATTTATTTTTCCATGAATAATTCCTAAGTTTGTTTTAGGATATTTTGTGAGTTTTTGTATAAATACTTCACATTTCAAAGTATTGAGTGTGGATGAATTTCTAAGCATTTCTATAGTTGTACTGAGCTGAACCCTGAGGGTTCTTTGTATCATTTTCAAGCCAGCAGGTTGGATCAAGCAATAAAGCATCATATTATAGGATTCATGTGTTGAGCCACTTTAGTGAAGTACTTTCACTTGTTCTTTGTCAATTTCTTGTGTTTTTCACATGCTTATATTTTTGCTTAATGTAAATGATATAACATGAATGTTATTATAGAATATGTTTAATTACACTCTGTCTTGAATCGTTTATCATT
This sequence comes from Pinus albicaulis, assembly GCA_034641835.2. Taxonomy (NCBI): domain Eukaryota; kingdom Viridiplantae; phylum Streptophyta; class Pinopsida; order Pinales; family Pinaceae; genus Pinus; species Pinus albicaulis. The sequence goes on from CM076582.1 coordinate 1,063,004,419, forward strand.
TACATGTTTTCTTCTGATATCCAGATTAGGGAATTCTTAATTACTCCCTATTTTCAATTGACCTCTGTCTTTTCACTCATTATCCGGATATGAGAATCCTAAACTGCTCTCTATTCCCGATTAAAATCATTTCACCATTCAGCCTGAAGATCTGAATTGACCTAGCTATATTGCCCTGTGAACATTTCCTTTTGACCTTGATTTTTTCCTATTGCTTGACACTTTGACTCCATTTTCCTAATGGAATATAGACCTACATCTATCCATCTGAACTAGTGATTCCACCACCAAACCAAATCCAAAAATCAAATCCCAAGTAATCGTACATAACTAGCGTAAAATCAACTAAAATCAACAAAGATAAATCATATAGAGAGAGCCCAAAATATAAACAACCCTTGAGAATTATTGGAGTGATAAAAACTTCAACGTAAAAACTAATCATGATAGTCTTAAATAATTTTTGGAACAAAGACTATCTTCAGAAGAACAACAAAAATGGGTCACAAATATGTTGGGTTATGACTTTGAAATAATCTACAAAAAAGGGAAGCTAAATGTGTTTTCAAATTCACTCTCAAGAAAGGATGAGGATGTGGAAACATTGCTTTGTTCCATTTCTATTATCCAACTAGATTGGATAACAAAAGCAAGGGAGGAATGGAAGAATCATAAAGTATGGACACTCATTCAAAAGTTTCAGCAAGATCCTAGTACATCTAATACATTTAGTTGGAAAAATGATTCCTTATGGTACAAAGATCACTTATATATTTGTAAGTCCCAGTTAAAACAAAATATTGTTTTTGAATTTCACACCTCTCCCTTAATAGGATAGTTAGGATTTTTAAAAACTTTCCATAGAGTGAAGAAATAATTTTTTGGGGATGGCCTTAAATGTTATATTCAAAATTTTGTGGAAGAATTTTTTGTTTTCCAGTAAAATAAAGTTGAGACAATTAAGACCTCTGGTATAATAAAACCTTTATCCATTCCATGTCAACATTGGGAGGAGGTTTCAATGGATTTTATCACAAGTTTACCTACGTCTAAAGAAAAGAGTGTCATTATGGTGCTAATTGATAGAATTACCAAGTCTGCACACTTTTGTGCATTATCTCATCCATTTAAAGTGAGTGCAGTTGATACTAAATTTATGGAAACAATTCAAAATCTACATGGAAACCCAAAGATTATCGTAAATGATAGAGATCCCATTTTCACTGGAAATTTTTGGACAGGATTATTTTCTTGTTTGGGTACTCAACTAGTTCATAGCTCATCTTATCATCCTCAATCCGATGGGAAAATTGAGATAGTGAACAAATGTTTAGAAGGATATATTTCTTTCTTTGTATCTAATAAACAAACACAATGGGTCAATTGGTTACCTATAACTGAATGGTTGTATAACACTTCATTCCACACTGTAGCAAAAATGACCCCATTTATGGAACTTTATAGATATCATCCACTTACCATCACATGATATTTAAGATAAAATTATAAGGTTCAAGCAGTGGGAGATTACATTAAGCATCAAAAATAATTTATCCAACTCTTAAAGGATAACCTAAATTTGGCATAGAATTGAATGAAACAATAGGAAGATCAACATCGCAGTGAAAGAATTTTTGATGTAGGCGACTAGGTATTTTTACGGCTACAACCATACAAACAAATGTCTATCAAGCAAGCTAAGAAGGATAATAAATTATAGCCAAAGTACTATGTTCCTTACAAGGTGTTTCAAAATATTGGTACTATGGCATACAAATTAGAGCTTCCTACATCTTCCCGAGTGCACCCAATTTTCTATGTTTTCTGCTTAAATAAGGCTATAGGTGACAAACTTTCGGTTCAAACAATATTTCTAGAACTTGACGAGGAAAGAAAAATTGGAACCTAAAGTAGTCACAGAAATAAGAACTCGATAGCTATGGAATAAATAAATTTCAGAGTATCTCATCAATTGGAAGAACTTACCCACTGAATATTCGACATGGGAGGACAATAATTTTATAAAAAAGCATCCAGAACTACTCAAGTGTCAAAGAATTTTTTTTTTTGAAGGAGAGGGTCATGTTAGGGCCCTATATTACTAGTGTAGTCACTTATTGTTGTTATTGTAGCCCCCTTATTGTTATTGTTGTACCCCCGTAGTCCCCATATTATTATTATTGTGCCCCGTAATAGCCCAATATTGTTATTGTTGTTCCCTTACATCATTATTGTTAGGTCGGCTAGGATTATATTGTGACCCAATGGAATCCTATATATATAAAGGAGGTTTTATCATTTGAATCATCTAATAATTGTTCTTTTATGCAATGTAAACGAGGTTCTTGTCATGAAGTGGATGATTTCTAAGTCATTGATCCCTCTTTTCTTCTATTTTGTGAGTTGGTTTCATAACATATTAAGTCACGATAGGCCCACTTGTCTCCTCATTTTTCTCAGACTGTTCCTCTATCAAAAGAGTTTCAACAAGGTTTTCCATCATAGTGTTCATATTTTGATTCAACTGTGGGGCATGTCTTCTCAGAATGTTTCTCTTGATGGAAAGTGCAGAAGTTATCCATGCCTAAGCTTTCAATGTTGAACATTGTAGTGGAGCTCTGAGTAGATTAGGAATGTTGTGAGTTGTTTTTTCTTTTAAAGAACAATGGCATAGAATATTTTTTGTTGGTTTTTGATGCATTTCTTGAATTCCTCTTCAATTTTGAAACTTCGTATATGAGAAAATTCAGAGACTTGGTTAAGCTCTCCATATCGAAGGAATATTTGTCCTTTTTTTTACAGGAAGAGGCCTGATTATTCTTACCAACTTCCTTAAAATATTTGGAATCATCATCATCTATGATGAATCCAATAGATCACAAAAAAATTTCTACAGTGAGAGCTTCTGCAAAGTTCAAGGCTATTGTTTCTTTCACAACTCTCTTCATGTAAACGAAAATTATATTGGTAAGGTAGATGTGTAATAATCTCTAGTGATATCATCGTGGGGTTACACATAAGTGGGGAACTTGTTCAGTAATCACATAAATGTTTGATTAAAATATTTAATTCATTCCTGTCCCCCAACTTTAATATTCCCAAGTTATTTCAAAAACATGGAGAGAGTCTTGTTGTGAGAAAATTTCTCAAGAAATGGTTTCTTAAACTCCCTCCAATTTTAGATTGAATTGGCAAGAAGACTGTTATATGATACAAATGCTCTACCTTATATGTTATATTGAAAAATTATACAAGCGACATCATCAAAACATATCTCAAGAATCTGTATATGCATGTAGAACTTGTCTGTATGATATTTAGCTTTAGTCTTCTTGTTTGGATTGAACTTCGACAATCAATTTTCTCGATGTTTTGGCATATTGTGTAAATTCACCAGAAGAGTGAGTGGCCCTTGGGTCATCTAATCCAAATATGAATCAGCCATGTCTACGTATTTATCTTCCTCCTCTTCTTCTAAATCTAAATATATTCTCCCTCACCATCAGGATTTTCATTGTGATCAGGGTGATCCTCATCATAAAATTAAAAATATTCTCCTTCACTATAATATATTTTCTCCTCAATGGGTGGAAATTCCCCTCGCTTCTCTGTAGGCTAAAGCAACTCTTCAAGGGTTTTGATAACCAAAAATTACACCAATGAAAAAATGAAACCATTAGGAGTTACTTCTTTTCTTACATGCTTATGAGGTAGAATCAGAGTGACAAGGGGAATACCAATATCTTTCGCAAACTAATGACTGATGGGTTGTATAGTACGGATTTCATAAGAAGTAACATCAAAGGCTTGTCTTGGGATAGATTGAGCAATTTCTTCATTTTCAGGAGTATGAATAGGAGTGGAAATGGGAATAATTTTTCCTTACGCAGATTTTTTTTGGTTAGGATGCAGAGAAATTTTTAGCCATAAAAAGGTAGTCGCCCTCCTGCTTGCACCAGGATGTTGACAACGTTGCATACCACCAACATGTAAGGATTCTCCCTAATGAAAAGTCCCAATTAAACTTCACATTGTTTGGTTTGGGAGCCCTTCTGGAATAAAGGCCCAACTTCCATATTCTTTAAGATTTTCCTTGGCTTCAAATTTCAACATGAGAGAGTAATGAAAATGTAATTTCGTATTAGAAAATGAGTATGCCTTGTGGTTGTTCAGCCACGAAATATATCAATGTTCCTCTACCAAATGAGGGAGAAAAAATTGAGCCTTTAAAATACAAGTAATAATACTAATCTAGGAGATACACATGAGCATAACATATGAATGAATTGTTGGACAACCAATGAAATAGTTCACTCAGAAGAAATGATTGTTAACACATACAACACACCTTCAACAAGATAAGTACAAAATCTATCAAAATAGTTCAATCTCCTTAGTACATATGAAATCAATATACATCACAAGCATTCAAAGAATAACCTTATAATATTTATGAAATATGCATTGAATGTGTGTTGGCTCAACGAGCTTCTAAATTAACTATAAGTTCCAAGATACATCAATACAAGGAACACCACTAGCCCCAATAGTGGAGCATCAGACCAACCACTTTCTCCTCCAAAATAATTGTTTTCCTCTCTAATTCCTGGTAGGAGGAGAAAAGGTGAAAAGTACTTTACATGAGCCATGAGGGTATATATATAATAAATGTGTGATCCATCACCTTCCTTGTGACTCTTTGACTACCCTCATGATTTTTGATTTTTTGTGAAATTTCAACTTCCTATGAGACTTTTAAAATTACATAGGTGTCTCTTGTACTTCCATTTTACAATTAATTTTTTCAATACAAAATTCACATAATCCCCAAAATGATGTGGCGCATGGTGATCCATGACATGACATTGATGACATGTCAATGTCAATCCACTCTTTTCTACTGTTTTATTTTTTGTCTTCATGATGGATGGAAAATGTTCTTATTATTACTCAATAAGGCTTGAGGATAAGGAGTGTTCATTATGATATTTGATCTCCAACTGTTGGTGCACCTTATGTTCCTTTTTCTTCTCTTCATTGCTTAACTTTTTCTTGCAACTTCGAAATTGTCTTCTAGCAAGGTCCCCTTCTTCATCCTCTTCATCATCATCTTTTTATAGCATGATTCAACACTTTCAGCTAAAATACACTCATGAAAATATGACATCAGTCTGAAAAACCAATAAGTTAACATGATGCATAACAATCCATTAGTTGAGCTGGAACCGAGAGACAGATTGGAAATCAAGCTTAGGGATTGCACAGTTGCATATATTAGGATGTGAGGATCAAGGAATGAGAATTTGTACTATGTAGTGCACAGTTAAATATGGGTTGGCCATGTCAAATATGTAGTTGAGGAACTTAGCAAGGAAGATTAAGGGCTTGAGCACTAAGTTTTCCCACTACATAGTTCTGGAAGGAGAACTGGTAAAGTGACGCACAATTGCACAATTTTAGGAGCTCAAGGGAGAGGCTTCAAGATTGATATTGTTTAATGTGTAGTTTAGGGTGTGATAGAGATAAATATTTCACATATATTGATCTTAGGGTTTGGGCTTGAGCACTGTGATTTTCCAGTGCATAGTTCTTAGAGGAAGAGACTATGCATTGCACAATATCAAGAGGAAAGGTTACTGCTTCAGGACTGAGATTGCACAATATGTAGTTCATGATGGTTGAATGAGGTTGAGTGGCCTAGTTGAGGATTTTTCCCAGTTTTTACTAAGTGTTGGATAAGTGATATGGAGCTGAACAAAATAAATACTTGAACATGATCAGAAATTTATACTACTTGATGACACAACATGGAATACTCATAACACATGAACAAAATTATTTTCCTCAATGAGACAACTTTATGATGGCTTACACTAAGTATGACACCAGAGATACACTTTGCGATGATAGTGATGACACTTGTGCGACAGTGCTTGGACTTTGGAAATGAGTATGATACATGTTTACATGGTAACTAATACTCAATAACATAAATATCATCCCTTGAAAAAAACCAAAACCATGCTTATGTGATGTGTGATACCTGCCTTAGCTAAAAGATGACACTTCAATTTTCTTCAAAATGTAACAAGAATACTTATAAAAAGCATATGCGATGACACTTAATGTTTGTGGCGACAATACACAAAGAAAAAGTAAGCTCTAAAATTGGATGTAGGCCAAAATTTTGGAGGGTGCTGTAGTGGTGACAATAGGAATCTAGTAAATATTGTCACATGGAAAATTTTGTTGATAAAATAATCATCGCCGAGGTATACCTTCCCACCATCATATTTCTGAAACATTAAAACCTAGTTTTTATGTGAATTTATATGGAAGGGACTCTAGAATCTATCATCTATGATTATTGACCTACAAATGGTGCCAAGGAAAAAAAAAATACATCTCCACCATCCTCTTGAGGATCATTTTTAAGATCACCATCAAAATAATCTCTTTCCTTCTTATTCTTCTATATCTCTTCCTTGCAGTCTCTTTTGAAATTCCCAACTTCATATTGAATTCCAACATTTTGCATTGGAATTTCCAAGAGACATATGTTTCCCATGTGAGTTGTGTTGGGTTCAGGAATTGGATTATCCTTATCATCCTTTTCCTTATATTTTTTCTTATCTCACCCTTAATAGCCATGACTTTAAATCTAATATATCATTTTTTGAGTCAATTATGTCAAATACTTGTGTTACTCCCATCCATTAAGTTTTTATTTCAATTTAAATGAAAATAGCTGTGTTGGTTTTTATTAATAATAATATGTTGAAGAAATGTTTACAAGAAAATCTAGAGAGCCCATAATTTTTTTACTCATGAATGACATATTTTTGTTTCTCCATATTTTTTAGAATGTTTCTACTCTTGATTGGCATATTGTTGTTACGCCACCTTCTTAAAAAAAAAATTTATTCCGGGTTGTAACGATGTTGTTAGTTTAAGATTCCACTTTAATATTACTCCAATGAATATAGATGTTGTTAATTTGGCATGTCATTACTGCTACTAGGTGAAAATGTGAAAAAAAAATCGGAAACACAGTTTGGTATGTAGGGATAACTCACCCTATGTTTATTGAACTCTCGACCAAGAAAAAATATGAATATATTTTCTTCACCGAGTTTTTAAAATTTTATCAGTTGAGAGTTTAAAATTTTCTCATTCGAGAGTTTAGAATGGCTTAAAGTTGGGGTTGCAACCTCTTGGATGAGAGTTGAAAGCGTTTTTGGCCAAGAGGTTCAAGAACAAATTTTCTTGGACACAAATTCTTGGCATAAAGTCTAGATTCTAACTCCATATATCCAATGGGATCCCTTTTTTCCTATATATTTTAAATATATATTCAAGTTACCCAATGATCTGAGAAGGTTTGGATACCTAAAAGGATCTCTAGTTTTGATAGCCAATGTAGTCAATTCCCATATCTTGATAGAGCTTTGTAGGGAATGAATGGCTATGTCATCAATAATGTCTACACATTTCTCAATGATATTTGTTTGAAGGGATACAACCATCCTTGAGATATCAAGTGACCTGGTGATAATACCTTGGATTTGGATTCACTTTCTTAAACTAACATGTTAAGCTCTAATACTTAGTTCAGAGGTAGCCTTGGCTCATTCCACATTCTCCTAAGTAATTTTCCATTTAACTTGGTGCATGAGATGGCACTCAAAGTCCCTCAGATTTAGGTACCCTATGTATGTTGTCAGATTGAAATTTATTTCATAAGGGAGAATAAAATAATGTAAATAAAATTCACATCAAGCATGTTATGTAGCAGTCACTCAACTTCATAGAAGGCCATGCATAAGGCTTTTCCATATGGAAAATGATAAGGCATATCTTCAATAGTAGTTGTGATGGGAAAATAAATGAATTTTTCTTATAATAAGAGGGTATAGACTAGATATGGTCGTCGATAGTTCAACAGTTCCTAAATGGGTATCCCTATCTCTTTCTTCTCTTTATTTAATTCTTACACCTATTTTTGAGTATCTTGCAGCTTCCCAAAATCTTGTTTTCACTATATTTTCTCCATATTGTATAGGGTAAATCATATAATATCTTCATTTCCATGCCCCTAACAATTTTTTGATGCGCCCTTCTAGTAGGACATGCAAATATTTTCCATTTAACACACTCTACCTGAAGGAATACAAAGGAGGAAGATTCTGTAGTAGAATATCCAACTTCTTTGTCCTCTACTTCTATTTGTGTAAATTCCTCCTTAAAATATATAGCTTAAGGTTTTATTGTTTCAAAAATAAGTATTTTCCTTGCTTTTAAATTTTTAACTAGAGTATTTAATTTTGTTGTCCGCAATTGACTCCTAAATACCCTAATCCTATGCTTTTACTTTTTCAAACTAAGTATTCACCTAATTATGATAGAGGATTTATTTTAACTCCTTATAAAATTATTCACATTGGATTTTATTCCTTCATTGTTCACAACATCCTCAATGCCATTTGGTTCTTCTATAGATGGCCCTTGTTCTACAATGGCAACATCTATCTTCTCATTTATGTCGGGATCTTGCAAAATTGGCACACCACTTTCCTCTATATTTGGTTCTTGTGTAACAATCACATTGTGACTTCCTTCATTTATATTCATTTCTTGTAGATATTGTTGGGTGTTAAAAGGTGCCTTTTAAAAGTCCTATTTATCCCACATTAATTATCAACCCGAGAAAGTCCTCTTATTTCAAGAGTGTACACAGTATGTGCACACTATAATCCCAGAGAGTAATGTTTCTTAAAATGTAGTATAGATATTTCAAATAAAAGAGTAAACGGATGCTTGGAAATGAAATCTAATTACAATGACATGAAACTAAATGCTCTAAAATCCTATCACTCACTCAGTAATCATCAGTCAAGGATGCAGTAGTAATAACTCTTTCCTCTGGCAACTGATGTAAATGAAATCAAATAAGAACAAGACAATCAATCTGAGAACGTAGGTACCAATAACCAATGTCCTTTATAGTTGATGGTCTTACACTCCACACTAAAGAAATTAAATGGAAACTGAACTAAATCACTAATGCTGAAATGGAAATGGAATAAACAAGCTCATTACAAACTATTCTAAAGAAAAACCAATCACTTACAAAAAGGAATAAATAGTAAACTAGTTAATAGAAATGAACAACAAATCTATTTACTAGAAAATAATAGCAAATGGAAATGAAAAGCAATCAGAAATGAACAACAAATTCTATCTAATGGAAATGAACAACAATCAGAAATGAACAGAAAATTCTATCTAATGGAAATGAACAGCAAATCTATTTGATAGAGATGCACAACAAGATCTGGAATGAACAGCAAGGCTATTGAATATAAATGAACAACATAACAATGTAAGTTTTAAATTATAGTAATATTTTTATGGTGGAAAGGAACAACAATGCATTTCAATCCCAAATCATGTCATAAAATGAATTCATATAATCTTGTAACAACAAGCTATAAAATAGGAAACTGTAAAGCAATGCAATTAAAAGAAATAAATGTTAAATCAAATCACTCTCATGCTGCAAGAATTAGAAATCTAATACAAAGACGTAGTGAACTCCACTAGAGGTTGGGCCCTTAGCCGCTAGTGAGCACTGTTAAGTTACTTCATAATAATCGAATGAGCAGCAATGCAACTTATTTATTGATCATATGTAGCAGAGTTTACAAGAAATCATACTCTATTTTAATTAAGAAGAGTCGATGAAAAATTCTGAAAATTACAACAGGAAATATCCCCCTAATTGCAATACATGCTCTCCTTTTATAATCAAAAAGAGGAGAAAGTAAATAGTAAATGTGATCCCTCAAATTCGATTGTTCCCAACAACTTGATCAAGAAGAAAATATATTTCCATCAATCATTCAATAGGAACAAGTCGAATTTGGTATTGCAATTGACATCATTTGAAAAAACGGTTGCAACAGTGAATCTCGGAAAATCGTCCTCAGAGAACCTTCTGTTTCTCTTAATACGGACCAAATTTGGGCAAACCATTCTTTTAAAAAGTTAATTTTGTCTGTTCTAGACAAAACCCATGTTTCGGATTTTCCATATTCTTCTCCATTTTCCTAGAATGTCCAATGCAAAATTGATACTTCTTATTCCAGTGAATTTCTGAGTTGGAATATTGAATGATGTGTTGGAGATTAAATCTGCAATCTGACAAATATCTTGGAGGATAAAATGGTGAGTGATGTTAAAAAATATATTAATAAACCATAATTGGTAAAATCATACATAATCATCAATTTATTAAAAATAAAGGAGAAGAAATAATATTTATCCATAAGAGCATAAATAATTATAAAATAGAATTATATGATAAATTATGATAAATGATATGATAAAGAAAAATAGAAATGAATGAAATAGGTGTTAAAAAGTGGTAATAATAATAACATATTAGCGGCCCAACATAACCCCAAACTGAATATATTGCATGTCCTTGTGCAACCCAGAAATGAATATATTGCATGTCCTCATGCAACCCAGAACTGAATATATTGTATGTCCTCATGCAACCCAAAGACAAAACCCATGTGTTAACCAAGCAAAAAAAATTGTTCATTCCAACTCATGAAATGGATGGAACAAATGAATTTTTTCTCAAATAATGAATATTCAATTTTAGCAATCTTGATGAAGGCGTAACAATTTTTACAGTTGAAGTTCAACTATATGTATATGAAGTTACAGAAAAATGTGATATAAGTAACAACAAACTTCATTAACCATTTTCTCAAAAATCAGATCGTTTTGATGCATGGATCATGAGATATAAACAAAATGGCTGTAGGTGATAGTGCATAATTTTCAAAATTTTATGAACTAATTTAGCGTGAAATTATCTGGGTTTGTGTATTTTAATGATACATTTTTGTTATCTAGAAATCATAAGAATTCAGTTCATAGTTTTAAAGATATATGCAAATCAATTTCTGGACTATATAAAGATGAAATTGTATGCCTTAAACGATAAATAAAGTAGAAAACATCCATCCTGTGTAGCAATTCCCCCCCCAACCTGAAGAATTAGCATGTCCTCATGTAATGCTAGAAAACAAAGAGAGGTGGTTGCGACAATCTGTTGAAATCTATGCCTGGTGTAAAACAACATGGAATAAGGGAGGTGTTGAGAATGAATAAGAATATCAATGGATGATAAAGAATATTACTAACATGGTCATAAGAAAGAAATGAAGGAAAGCAACACTTCCCCAAACTGAAAGATGATATGTCTCTGAAAAATGGGAAGTGGTAAAGATGTGGAATGAATGATGATAAATAATGCTCAATGGATTTTCATGAAATTATCCTAAATTCGTAATAAATCAGAAAATTATGCTATTTTACCTCAAGTGTTACCTCGAAAAAAAAATGTGGAATGACATGTAGGAACTAGCATTTGTTGAAGATGATGTGGGCAGAGCGGATACTGAAAGTGATGCAAAAGGTGGAAGCCATGCAAGCACATCATGTCTGAAGAATTGTGTGCATTCAGGAGCTGCGCGAGCCTTTGATGTTAGTTGCAATAGTGTGGTCGTGATGCGAATAGAATTCCCCCCCATACTTGTTGTTCTCATATAAACAAATCACGATTCTGCATGCAATTTTCTTGAATCCACAGTTTTAATTTTGAAGAGAAACAGATAAGATGTATGCCAAAATTTCAATCAGAAAAAATTCTATAGAAATGCAATATGAATATTAGGATTCGAACCACATGCAGGCATATTTAAAAGGCATCTGTGCCCCCCCTGAAATATGATAGGTCACCCTCGACCGGAAAATAGAAGAGCAACGTACTACACAGCAATTGTACAACATGGAAAGGCATACATACTTATGATATGATCAACAAATTATCGTATTACTGAAATCAATGCATATTTTGAAATCGTGAGTAGATACGGAAATGTTATGTAATGATTCAAAAATAAGGGAAAAGGACAAATGATGTGAAAAAATTACTTATGCGGTAATTATCCACATAAACCATTATGATCGATTTATAAATAAATTTCATGCATAAGAGTTTCTGAACAAAGGGTTTAGGAGCATACTCTCATTTGATATTAGATAAAGATATAAGAAAAGGGTTTATCATTACTATTGATTTGTGAAAAATATGACTCCAATACCATCAACAGAGCTCTGTTTCCCACAGGTGTCTATAACATTGACAAAGTTTCTTTCTCACCCTTGGAACCATTATCCTTTATTTATGCCTAGGGAAGTGCTGTGTGATGTCATGATAGAGGCCACTGTGCTGGCTTGGGAACTAGAGGAATCACAATGCCATTCACCAGGAAGGAGTGAAAGGTGGGCATGTCGGCTCGTGATGAGACCTCCTGTTCCAAGGACTTTTTATTTTCCTGAGTTTTCCATTGGATCATATCCCTGGTGTGGTGGCCATAATGGGAATGCCACTTCACTTCTCCCTTATGATCATGGTAGGCTGGCTCTTGATGAGACCCCCTGTCCTCCATTTTCCATATCATAGAATTGTTAGTAATCATATAGAGATTTTTTTTTCTTCTTTTTTCATGTAGCACTTCCCTATTTATGTATAGAGGATGGTCAACACTCCTTAAGAGTAGGGATGGTTGAAGAAGTCTGAACATCTCAATAGAGAACATATGCCCTTATTCTTATTCAATAAATAAAAATCAAAGAGTTATGAAGATTTAGGGAAGAACCAACATGATAAATATAACCGATCATATTAATTTTAGTGAAAATAAAGACAACAAAGTTATACAGATGGTTGTTTCCTTTCCTTTTATTAACACTACAAAACAATTTCTTAAAAATTACAATTTATCTTGATTTGCTGATTCCAGTAACCTCTAATTTTTGTGTCCTTGCATAAATTGTATGTTTGCCTTTAAAATGGTTATGAATAATTCACAAAAATCCTTGAAATGTTGTGCTAAAACAAGAAAAATGCACTCAAAAAGTGTTCTTCCTTAGATGGAATAGTTGATGTTACTTGAGAGGAACAACAAAAACAATCTGCGAAAATGTTGTTCCTTTTGGAAAGGGACAGCAAAAATAGTAGGCAAAAAAAACATGTTGTTCCTTTTGAAAGGAACAACAAAAGAAAGCGGGAAAATGCTATTCCTTTGGAAAGGAACAATAAAAACAGGCGGCAAAAATTGTTGTTCATTTGGAAATGAATAGCAAAAATAAGCGACAAATATTGTTGTTCCTTTGGAAAGGAACAACAAAAACACGCGGCAAAAGTGTTGTTCCTTTTGAAAGGAACGGAAAAAACACGTAGAAAAAGTGTTGTTCCTTTTTAAAGGAATAGAAAAAATGTTATTTTTTTCAAAAGGAACAACAAAATTGCTATTCCTTTTTAAAGGAACAACAAAAATAATCAACGGAAATGTTGTTCATTTTGAAAGGAACAACAAAAAGAAACACAAAAACGCACTGTTTCTTGAGAGGAACGGCTGTTGCTCCTTAAGAGGAATAGCAAACAAATATAAGCATGCAAGATTGCTATTCCTTAAGAGGGATGGCTATTGTTCCTTAAGAGGAACAACAACTATTCCTTAAGAGGAACAACATGAAAAATAAAGGCACAAAAAAAAGTGTTGTTCCCTATAGGGAACAACAAAGAAAATGCATGTAGAAATTGCTGTAGGGAACAACAAAGGGAAAAAAATAGAGGAAAGAAAAAAAATAATGTACCATCTATTATCAAGAAAATCCAATCAAATAGAAATGAAAATTTATGTACAGGTCTAAAGAAAAAGTAAATTTTTACAGAATTGGTGCTGCCGAAGAATTTTCTTTTGCTATTGTAACTTGCATGGTGGGGTCCTCATAGTGCAATCGCCAATGGAGCGGATTCTACAATTTGAAGGGATCAACGCCTGAAACACAAAAACATAAAATAAATCAAAAAATAAACACACTTTATTTAAAAATAGTATATAAATAAATAATTTAAGTTACAACAACTATGATGTTATTTTCTAAGGGAATATCAATGTGTCAATAGAAAAAATAAATTGATCTTTTTGAAAAATGTTTTGGCAGCAGTGATATGAATCTTCAAATAGAAACCAATTCTTCATTTCTTCTGTTATGAATCTGTTAGGTAATTAACTAGATGAAATGCTCTTGTTTCACTAAAATTTCTTTCAAGAATTGCTTGTCCATAAATTGACCTTCTTTGTTCTCCTAATACCTACAAAAAATGAGTGTCTACCTGCAATAAAACATTAAATCATGAAGAAATAAAGGTGATCGGGCTCCCCTAATCCAATAAATATGCAAAAAAACTAACAAGTAGTTACTCTGTAAAACAAATCCATGGACAAAATTAATATATTACTTGCGGGAGAGCAATGGCCAATCATACTAACCAGTAGTGTTTCAATTATAAATTCTTTGTTTTTCATCCAATTATGAGTGATTCCAAAGCCAAATGAAAGAGAATTCATAGATATGTCTTCAATATAAACAATTTTTAAAAATTCCATGTAATGGTACGTTAAATTTGCTTAGAACAACCTGCAAAATAGAGTCATTTTCAATTTTCTAGCTTAGACCAATAGTTGATATTTCAAGCATAATTTATTCGTTTGATGACAGATTAAGCTAATTCAAATTGGAAATGAAATTAGATTAATTTATTTATCTCCGATAGAAACAGGTTTTCAAGACAAGAAGAATTGATGGGTCAAATATGCTACTGAACAGCCGAGAAAACAAAGTTTCAAGAGTGCTGATTTATGATAAGCAATCAATATTTTGGTCATAAATTCTTCATACTATACGAAATTGAGTGATTCAAATTTCATTGTAAACTAGATTCATAGAGGAATATACCATAGAAATAGGTTTTAACAATATAGTCATTTAGGCCTCCAAAAACTGACTGTCCCAACTCTGTTCCTGAGCTGCCTACTAGAAACTTTGGTTATAAGTTTTTCATTTCAAATCCAAATTGGGTGATTCAAATTGGGTTGCAAAGTAGACATCAAGGGCTACTTAGGATAGAAACAGGTTTTAAAAATATTCACTTTTGGTCCCTCAAAACATGACTGTTCCAACTCTGTTTTCAGAAATTTCATCAAGCTGTCAAGCCCAAAAAAATGATATTCAAGCAATTTTTCCATATTGGTGATAAAAAGGAATATAAGTGTTTGTAGAATTTTTATTTTAAATATAATTCATCTACATACACAAATAAATTAAAATATTTATCATCGATGTTGATTTCCACGACGTGTTGCAACAAAAACAACTATTTTTACAAAAATAAAATAAAAAAATGTGTTTATTTTATTCCTTATTTATTTTATTTTTTCACTAGCCTACTCTGATTTGGAAAATGAATATGATTATGTATAAGATTATTTCCAGTGTAATCATTTTTGAAAGAAGGCTTCAAGTATGTACATACCCAAATTTGAAAAATGCATGTTAATAACAATTTGGGTATGAGAAGCCAACTTCCCTTGAAAAGATGGTGCCAAAAATTGCTAAAGCATGGAGTGATGCTGCAAACAACTGGAGTGAAACCAATCTTCAATGTATCCCTTACTTTCTTGATTTCCCATAGCCGTCATATCATAAAGTTCTTGAGTGTTTAAAGCGGCTTGTTGATGTAGGCTAGAAGAAACCTCATTTTCTTTCATAACTTTTACAATTTTTGGCTTTGATACATTCTTAATCTTAGTATAAGTTTTCTCCAATGGTGCATATGAGATAGAATGGGTAGGAAGGGTGGGTAAATTTTGCAGTTCAACACTGTAAGCATGTTGTGCTGGTTTATTATGGTGAGGGTGTGGAATGAGTTGAGTAGGACATTGTGTAGGGAATGGATTATTTTGATGATGTAGTTGATTAGGTTGAATGGATGATTTTGATAGGCAAGCAAGATGTTGTGGAAAAGCTGGAAGATGTGTTTGTGCTACAAGATGAGGGAGAGTATTCATGCAATCATAAGGTGAACCATGCCAAACTTGTAGACAATATTGATGGTGGTTATACTGAGATTGGCATGGCTGCCCTAACATATGAGTATTCCATAATGGATTATACAAGTAAGAGAATGGAGAGGAAGTGTTTTGAACCATACCCGTAGGCCACGATTTCGATGGTTTTGACCTTGTTGCAACTTCCCCATCTCTTTGATATGCTACTTCCATCCTAGATAAGGAAGAGTGAGTATCTATGGGATGCTCCTTTTGGTAATGAGGGAAAAACCCTTCATCAAATTCTTAATTTTTCTGAACCTGTGAAACATTCAATTGTGAATTTAGAGAGCTAATAAAATCATATTTAAAATTTTCAAATAAAACATTGATTTCAGCTCTTATGTCTCCTCTTCTTGTAGTAGATTTGGAAAACAAATAAGAAGCTTCTCTAGAATTCTTACTAGCCTTGGAAATTCCTCTTGAATAGCTTATGCACAATTCAAAAACATCATCATATGATAACTGAAAAAAATCACCTTTTCCCATTAGATTTAAGAGTTCTAAAAATTCATTTTTGATTCCTTTAAGAAGGAGTGTTTTCAAGATTTATTTTTCCAAATGCTTATGCTTTGATTTTTGAAGGTTATATTGAAATCTCTCTACATATTCCTCTAAGCTTTCATCTTCCCCTTGTATCATACCAAAAATATCTTTATTGTATTTTCAATAGCCTTGGTACTTCTTCAAGAATATGTTCTTCATGTCCTCCCATGTTTGGATACGGTTCCCACCTAGGCTCATGAACCATCGGAGAGTTGCTCCTTTTAGAGTAAGAGGAAACACTTTCAATCTTTGATCATTAGTACAATAATCATATCCTCTACAAAGTGTTTCAAACTCAAATAAGAATGTATCTGTATCTTCATTTGTCAAACCATGAAAATTTGGTAGATACAATGGTGGAATTATGTGCATTTGTGTCACTCCTCCTAGATCTTTGATAGGGAATTGAAAAGTTGCAATGTGAGCCATTTATTACCATAATATAAGATGTTATTCATGTGTTTATTTAAGGATCCTCCTTCCAATGTTCTTGTCAATTAGTTAGCGAAATGGGTGGTTCTTACATCACCACTCGAGTGAAATTACAAGATTTTTTTTCAAAATTTCTACCTCTAAAATACAAACGTTCATTTCTACCTTAAATTCCAAGCAATTCTGTTAAAAAGTGGACGGAGGAGCAAGCAATTTACTTGTTCGTTACGTAGGTTCTTACCTGCCATTTTTAATACCTAATTCTTTCACAGGAGACAAACATCAAACATACATCACTCTCTGTGAAATAGCAACACTCTCCTCGACAACGACGCCAAAATTTTGGGTGCAAAAAGGTGCCTTTTAAAACTCCTATTTATCCCACATTAATTATCAACCCGGGAAAGTCCTTTTATTTCAAGAGTGTAAATAGTATGTGCATGCTATAATCCCAGAGAGTAATGTTTCTTAAAATGTAGTATAGATATTTCAAATACAAGAGTAAACGGATGCTTGGAAATGAAATCTAAT
This sequence comes from Pinus albicaulis, assembly GCA_034641835.2. NCBI lineage: Eukaryota > Viridiplantae > Streptophyta > Pinopsida > Pinales > Pinaceae > Pinus > Pinus albicaulis. Next base: position 1,063,021,965 of record CM076582.1, read on the forward strand.
TACAATGACATGAAACTAAATGCTCTAAAATATAATCACTCACTCAAAAATCATCAGTCAAGGATGCAGTAGTAATAACTCTTTCCTCTGGCAACTGATATAAATGAAATAAAATAAGAACAAGACAATCAATCTGAGAACACAGGTAGCAATAACCAATGTCCTTTACATTTGATTGTCTTACAGTCCACACTAAAGCAATTAAATGGAAACTGAACTAAATCATTAATGTTGAAATGGAAATGGAATAAACAAGCTCACTGCAAATTATTCTAAAGCAAAACCAATCACTTGCAAAAAGGAATAAACAATAAACTAGTTAACAAAAATGAACAACAAATCTATTTACTAGAAAAGAACAGTGAATGGAAATGAATAGTAATCAGAAATGAACAACAAATTATATATAATGGAAATGAACAACAATCGGAAATGAACAACAAATTCTATCTAATGGAAATGAATAGCAAAGCTATTTGATAGAGATGAACAACAAGATCTGGAATGAAGAGCAAGGATGTTGAATACAATACAACATAACAATGTAAATTGTAAAGAATAGTAATATTGTTATGGTGGAAAGGAACAACAGTGCAGTTCAATCACAGCTCATGTAATAAAATGAATTCATAGAATATTGAAACAACAAGCTATAAAACAGGAAACTATAAAGAAATGTGATTAAAAGAAATAAATGTTAAATCAAATCACTCTCACGCTGCAAGAATCAGAAATATAATACAAAGATGCAGTTAACACCACCAGAGGCTAGGCCCTTAGCCGCCAGTGAGCACTGCTAAGTTACTTCAGAATAACCAAATGAATAGAAATGCAACTTATTTATTGATCATATGTAGCAGAGTTTACAAGAAATTTTACTCTATTTTAATTAACAAGAGTTGATGAACAATTCTGAAAATTACAACAGGAAATCTCCCCCTAATGGCAATACATGCTCTCCTTTTATAATCAGGAAGAGGAGAAAGTAAATAGTAAATGTGATCCCTCATAACAAAATTGGATTGTTCCCAACAACTTGATCAGCAAGAAAATATATTTCCATCAATCATTCAACAGGAACAAGTAGAATTTGGTATTGCAATTGACATCATTTGGAAAACGGCCGCAATAGCGAATCTAGGAAAATTGTCCTTAGAGAACCTTCTGTTTCTCTTAATAAGTATCAAATTTTGGCAAACCATTCCATATTTAAGTTACTTCGGTCCATTCTAGACAAAACCCATGTTTCAGATTTTCTAGATTCTTCTCCATTTTCCCAAAATGTCCAACGCAAAACTGACAATTCTTATTCCACCAAATTTTTGAGTTGGAATATTGAATGATGTGCTGGAGATCAAATATGCAATCTGGAAAATATATTGGTGGCTAAAATGGTGAGTGATGTTACAAAATATATTAATTAACCATCATTGGTAAAATGATACATAATCATCAATTTATTAAAAATAAAGGAAAAGAAATAATATTTATCCATAAGAGCATAAATAACTATAAAATAGAATTATTTGATAAACTAAGATAAATGATGTGATAAAGAA